>JALJVW010003713.1:0-19441 GCA_024865655.1 Emberiza elegans
CAGCCCTGGCCCTCCCTGCCCCGTGACAGCTGCCCCAGCCCCAGGGAACTGACTGACAAAAAGTCTACAGCCAGCAAAGAGATTGTCCCAGTAATTGTGTGCTGCTCTGCTTCCCTGCAGTTGGTCCCAGAATCATCCCTCACACTGCTGTAAATGCCCACCCATGGGCCGGCCTGCCCCTATGCTTTTCCAGTCTGCTCTCCAAAATTTTGCAACAAATCCACCAATAAATTCCGGGTTACCTCTGTGAATTGCACACTACAGTTTCCTTCATTTTTTCCCAATACCTGGAAGTTCCTGCATGCAGTTATGGTCTTGGGGACCCCTAATTCTTTTTAGTCTTTTTTTTTGTATTGAGACAAGTGAAACAGCCTTATTGGTTGCTGAAATAAACAGGGCAGGAGGCTTTTTCTCCTTTTAATGCCTTTATTAAAAATTATCAGCTCAGGATGGGGTAGTTCGACGGATCTGCAGCTTCCATCGGGTCTCTCCCAGGTGGCTTGAAGAAGGAGGATAAGGTGCAGCTTTGTCCCCTGGGGGCAGAGTTGCAAGTCCCATCCTCGTAGGAGCTTGTGGGTATGCCAGATCTTCAAAGACTGCCCCTCTCCCCTTTGGGGTACTGGCCTCAGGATGATCTCCCAGGGCGAGGGGCTACAAAGGTCTTCAACATCTCTGCAGGTTCAGTACTTTGTTCCTCACACCTGGACATCACTACAATTTCTCAGCTTCATTTTGGCTCGTTGTTTTGGGGTTCTTTTCTGCACGTTTGGGGCTGCAGCTTCCCAAGGCATTATGGTCTTTTACAGTTTCATTAGCATGTTCCCCCCAGGTTTCGTCTCTCTTCCTCACTGTCTCTGGAGGTCCTCACCCATCTCTCCTTTCATTGTTACAGAAGGGGCTGTTTACTGAGCCTGGCCAAGGTTTTTCACCTGTACAAAGGAAGCTATCACCGACAGTGACCCGCAATTTACATAACACAGATAGCACTTCAGTAGCAAAACTGGTCAAACTAGTTTCTGTAACTTGTTCCTTCACACAAAGAAAAAGACAGTTTTTTTTTGTTCATAACAGTTTTAGTATTGGCAGGTGTTTTTTCTTTCTTAGCATGATAGCATACTTATCATCTACATGTAAACTTATTTTTATTTATGTTTTTCTTTTGTTCCCCAAGCAATTATTTTGACAATTTGTCATTCACTTCCTTGTCAATGTTCTATATAGGAACAATTTTGAATCTCTTTTTATAGGAATATAAAGATCTCAGAAAGTTGTATTTTTAATTTTGATGACACTCTTTCTCCCCACTCCCAGCTTTTACAATGATCCTTTTTGAAACATCCCTGAGAATAGGTAGAATTATTTGGGAAATGCTTGGCTTAACGTGGGAATGGATTATTACTTTTAGTGCTATAAACCTACATTGCTTCCAACTTCACCCCATGGTCATGATTTGTGGCTCAATGCATGGATGCCTGTCTGAATTAAAACAATGTTTGTGAGGCAGCTGAAGAGCTTAGACCTTAGAGATTGAAATCTCTGGGAGGAGGAGGAGGAGGAGGAAGAAAGGATAAAATTGTGTTTCAAAGGCTGTTTTTTCACTTCTAGTATGCCAGATGTATGGTAGACTACACGTGTCTTCAGATGTGTAATATATGGTAGAAATAATTCATGGTATTAAAGAATGTATGTTACAAAGATTGTAAAATCCAAAAACGCGTCTCCGACCATCCCAGCCAGAGAACAGATGTCAATTCAGATTCCAATGAATTCCGGGACACAGCTAAGATGAGGATCGACACTTTAGAGTAAGAATAGAAGCTTCCAGGGTGATGATCACTGGTATCTCGGGTCGTTGGAAACCGCCTAAGAGCGATCATCGCCTTGCCAATTGCATAAATCAAGATAGCCAGTGATGCCAGAATTATACATCTGAATGCACGGCTTCCCTGCAGCCCATCAACACTAACAACACTCCAGGAGCCAAACTTTGTCCAGGTCTGCACACTGAAAAGAACAGCGATGAATGTGAAGAGTTACAAAAGAAATTGGGACTCCTTCACCTCGGGCACAATAAACTGTATCAAACCTCACTGCTAAAAGCAGAACTGGAAGCAGGGAACGAGGAGGATTCTGATTAAACACAGAGGTCAGGTTAGGTTTGCAGACGCCAATCCTGGGCTTGAAGCTGCCTCTTTGGCTGTGGTGGTTTGGGAGACAGTAATTCGCTCATGCAGAAATATTAATAAATCTTCGAAATTTTTGATAATTTGGTTCACGATTGATCATTTATAACAATGTGAAGGGACATTTAAGGGCCATCAGGCCAATGCCCTGCAGTGAGCAGGGACACCTTTGAGAAGGTCCTGCCCACATCCATGTGCTTGCCAGCTCAGCAGTGGATGCACAGCACTCTGGCTCACACTCCCCATTGCTCCCACAGAAGTGCTTGGCAAGTCAGACACAAACGCCCAGAATCCACGGAACACCCCAAGAATTGTCTGCCCCCAGGATGTGCGCAGGTCCTGCATGATAGGCACGGTAGTGACACTGTTCACTGTGCCAATTTCCCAATTTCCATGGTGCTGTGCCATGTTGGATTCTGGTGGTGGAAGGGAAAGAAACAGTAAGTTGTGCTCATCTCTACCCTCCAGCTTCTTTAAATGCTGCTCATAGTCAGGGAACATAGTCAGTGAGGCTGCTGTGGAGTTGTTGCCAGTCCATGGTTGTCCAAAGAACTCTGCTGAGGGTTCTGCTGCTGCCCAGTGCTTTCATTGGCCTCTTAATTGCTGGGCCTTGTCCTTCTAGCATGCATGCTGGGGCTGCAGCCAGTGCTCTCCCACTGAGGCTGCGTGGCCAAGAGCAGCCCCAGGGCCACAGGGCAGAGGCACAGCAAGGTGGGGAGGAGAAAGAGCAGGGATTTCGAGATTGCTCCTTGAAAGGCAGAGGGTTCTGGGTCCCGCTCCTGGCCAGGGAGCCTGCCCAGAGCCGTCCCCTGCTCTCCGGGGCCTTGAGGGGCAGCTGTAAAGCTCTTCCAAGCTGTGCCAGCAGCTCCAGCAGTGCAGAGGGGAGGAATGCCAGCTCCTGGGCCCTGCTGTGCAGGAGGGTCCCTGATGCCACTGGCAGCTGGGGCCTCATGTCCTCCTCTCTCCATCTAGCAGCTGCCCCTCCAGCATCCTTTCTTGGAAGGGCGTGCCTCTCCATCCCCCATGGCCCAGCCTGTGAGACCGCTGGGCTTTGACAGCCCTCACACAGAGCCTTGGGGCAGGAGTTGCCCAAGAAGGCAGATCCCAGCCCTCCGTGCCTCCCCACGGCCCCCAGCCAGGCCATGAGGAAGCCTTCAGAGAGGCCCTGACCTCCTCCCCAGAGGTGCCAGAATCCCGCCCTGGTCCAGCTAGGACTGCAACTGGGCCAGCCACGCAGGCCTTGGGCCACCAACAGCGGTGGCACCAGCTCTCCTCGACATTAGCACGGGTTACACATGGGCAGCAGCCAGAGTCAGTTTTCATACTCTTGCACCTTCAACAGGAAGGGCTGAAGATTCTTCCCATGCCCTTTCTCATCCTTTACCACTTTGATTTTCATACAGTTGGGAGCTGGTTGCATCTCTTAAAGACTTTATTAGCACTGCATGTTTTGCCTTACCTGTCAGGGGAAAAAAAATAAAACAATTCTTCAGTTTAGATTTCATTTGTAGTGTGCTTGGGCCTTTCCCATTTTAAGCAATTAATTTTCCTTGGTACTTCTTCCCTTTTCCTTACTATCTGTAAAAAGTTCATCTGGACATAAAAATCACCAGAAGCACTGAGATTTACCTGAAAGCCCAGAGGGGAATCTAGCACAAAATATTCTCCCTGTGTACTGCACAACAAGAAATATTCTGAGGAAAATACAGTGGCAGCTGAGGCTCGTGGACCTCCCAGAATACTGAGCCTGCAGAGGAGGCAGACAGCCCTGGCAGTGGCTGAGGGGACTTTTCCTCACAGACTCCTCTGAAAGTGTGTCACTCCAGCAGGGGAAAGCCTTTAAACCTGTGCCTTACCTTCCTCCTGTGCTAAAATGTAAGGCTCCTCCTGAGCTACAAACAATTCTCCATTCCTCAACAAAGCTACTCATGTTCTTGACTTAAGAGCAAAAGCAAATGTGGTCAGAAATTTCTCATCAAAGCCTGTTTGCAGAGAAACGCCACCATATGTGAGAAAATAGTTCTTAGCATCAGTTCACTCAAGAGAACACCAACCCTGAATTAAGCAGCACTTTAAATGAACTTGAATTCTCTTTCCTCACCTATCAGCCAGATTGGTTTGCTCCTTTTTTGTCCTAGAGAGAACATTAGAACAATTTGCTCTTGACAGGACTCCTTGTCTGGCTCCCAAACTGGTGGGTGCTCACCATGCCTTGCCTGGGCTCTTTATGCAGCCTGTTAGCAGCACCTGACTTTGCCACCCCCTGTTCAGCCCTTGGGCACGGCTGGTGCCACTGTCCCCTCTGGTGCCACGGTCCCCTCCAGTCTCAAGTGGCATGTCCCCACTGGTGGAGGAGCTCCCCCCTGGCCCTGCTCCTGCATGGAACAAGAGTTGGTCCTAGCCCCCAGCCAGAGAGAGACTAAAGTCACTGCTTTGGGCAGCTGGCCTGAAGGAGAAATGGAACAACTTTCCATTCAGGTCCATCCCAGATGGAAAACCAACCCAGAAGACAAGAAAGTCACCTCATCTAAACACCTGGACCAGGTCTGAGGACCAGAAGGGCGCTTTGGTGGGTGTGGGGTTTTAATTTGGGGCTCAGCTTATCTCTGCTGGTCCTTATCCATGACTTGACAAATTGGATTCCTGAAGATCCCCTTGGGATGCTGAATGGTATCATTGTTAAAGCTGAAACCTGGAAAGGAGAAAGAAGTTAAGAAATGAGAATCACACCTGTGGGAAGCAATGGCTTTGTGCCAGACTGATGCTGGAAAGGGAGGAGATGCCAGACATGGGCACAGGTACAGAGGTCTTTGCTGTGGCAGAATCCCTCGGTGGGGCTGTGTGGCAGCAGCTTTCCCTCAGGGCCTGCCCTTGCACGGCCCAGCTGCAGCCAAAGCTGGAGTAGCCTCTGGAGGCTTGGAGGCCCCTGGAGCTCGTTCACAGTCCCAGGGGGGGGGACTCGTGTGCCAAAATGGGGCGGGAGCTGCAGCTGCTCCGGCAGTTTGGCCCTGAGTGCCCAGAGGCCCAAGGCACAGGAGCAGCCCTGAGGGTGGGAGCCCTGCTGTGAGCCCAGGGCCAGAGCCAGCCTTGGCTCCTGACTGGGCAGGGGCTGCACTGGGTCCTGACAGGGCCTGACTCTGTCCCCTGGGGCTGGGGCAGCTGTCACGGGCAGGGAGGGCCAGGGCTGGCAGTGGCTGCTCAGGGATGGCTTTGGCCCCTGTCCCTCCAAGCACTGCCCCGGGCAGCCGCGCTGGCCCTGGGCTTCCTCCTCTGTGCCAGCTGGGCTTTGTTGGGTGGCACAGCTGTGCCAAGGGCAGCAAAGGTGCCTGCAGGCCCCAGCTGGGGAAACGGAGAACGTCCTGCTGCAACCATCCACTGTGCTGCCAGCTCAGCAGTGCAGCACAGCACGGGCTCACGCTCCCCATTGCTCCCACAGAAGTGCTTGGCAAGTCAGACACAAACGCCCAGAATCCACGGAACACCCCAAGAATTATCTGCCCCCAGGATGTGCGCAGGTCCTGCATGATAGGCACGGTAGTGACACTGTTCACTGTGCCAATTTCCATGGTGCTGTGCTATGTTGGGTTCCGGTGGTGGAAGGGAAAGAAACGGTAAGTTGTTGCTGATCTCTACCCTCCAGCTCTTTTAAAGGCTGCACATAGTCAGGGAACATTCAGGGAACAGAGAGGCTGCAGTGGAGTTGTGGCCAGTCCATGGTTGTCCAAAGAACTCTGCTGAGGGTTCTGCTGCTGCCCAGTGCTTTCATTGGCCTCTTAATTGCCGGGCCTTGTCCTGGGGAGCCCGCTGGGGCTGCAGCCAGTGCTGGCTCCCACTGAGGCTGCCTGACCAAGAGCAGCCCCAGGGCCACAGGGCAGAGGCACAGCAAGGTGGGGAGGAGAAAGAGCAGAGAAATGTATTGCCCTTGAAAGGCAGATATAGCTCTGGGGGCCCACTCCTGGCCTAAAGCCTGCCCAGGGAGTCCCCAGCTTAACAAACCTTGAGGGGCAGCTGTGCAGCTGGGCCAAGCTGTGCCAGCAGCTCAGGATGTGCTGGGAGCCTTATGCTCTGGGCCCTGCTGTGCAGGAGGGTTTTTCCTGCCACTGGCAGCTGGGGCCTCAGCCACCTCCTCTCTCCACAGCAGCTGCCAGTGCTCCAGCATCCTGCCTGTAAGAAATATTGAAGGATGTTCGCCCCCAGGGAGCCCCGAGAGGTTCGGAGTTGGAGCCAGTTCTGCAGGCGGATGGGAAGCAGCAGTTGCCCAAGAAAGCAGAGCACCAGCCAGGGCTGCCTCCCCACGGCCCCCAGCCTGGCTGTGAAGGAAGCCTTCCGACCCCCCCCACCCCTCCTAAATTCCTCTGGCATGAAATAGCGTGGAACAGGTCCAGCTAGGACTGCAACTGGGCCAGCCACGCAGGCCTTGGGCCACCAACAGCTTGGGCACCTGCTCTCCTCGACAATTAGCACGGGTTACCTATGGGCAACAGCCAGAGTCACTTTTCATACTCTTGCACCTTCAACAGGAAGGCCTAAGATTCTTCCCATGCCCTTTCTCATCCTTTACCACTTTGATTTTCATACAGTTGGGAGCTGGTAGCATCTCTTAAAGACATTATTAGCACTGCAAGTTTTGCCCTACGTGTCAGGGGAAAAAAAATAAAACAATTCTTCAGTGTAGATTTCATTTGTAGTGTGGGTTGGTCTGCCCACATTTTGAGCAATTAGTTTTCCATGGTACTTCTTCCCTTTTCCTTACTACCTGTAAAATGTTCATCTGGACATAAAAATCACCAGAATTACTGAGATTTACCTGAAAGCCCAGAGGGGAATCTAGCACAAAATATTCTCCCTTTGTACTGCACAACAAGAAATATTCTGAGGAAAATACAGTGGCAGCTGAGGCTCGTGGACCTCCCAGAATACTGAGCCTGCAGAGGAGGCAGACAGCCCTGGCAGTGGCTGAGGGCACTTTTCCTCACAGACTCCTCTGAAAGTGTGTCACTCCAGCAGGGGAAAGCCTTTAAACCTGTGCCTTACCTTCCTCCTGTGCTAAAATGTAAGGCTCCTCCTGAGCTACAAACAATTCTCCATTCCTCAACAAAGCTACGCATGTTCTGGACTTATGTTAAACTTTCTCATCAAAGCCTGTTTGCAGAGAATTGCCACCATATGTGAGAAAATATTTCTTAGCATCGGTTCACTCCAAAGAAAGCCAACCCTGAATTGAGCAGCGCTTCAATGGAACTTGAATTCTCTCTCCTCACCTCTCAGCTGGATTGGTTTGCTCCTTTTTTTCCTAGAGAGAACATTAGAACAATTTGCTCTTGACAGGACTCCTTGTCTGGCTCCCAAACTGGTGGCTGCTCACCATGCTTTGCCTGGGCTCTTAATGCAGCCTGTTAGCAGCATCTGACTTTGCCACCTTGTTCATTATCCAAATGTTAGATTTGTGGAGGTTTAAAAATCCCTGAAAGATGTGGTCCCCTTGGAAAGGTGAGAGTGGTGCTGCTGCCTGCATTCAACAACGCCGGTCCTACTCCCCAGCCACATCCAACTAAAGTCACTGCATTGGGCAGCTCGTGTGAGGATTTAATTCTAAGCCACCTCTAATTGGAGACCTCTGTAAAACCCACCCAGGAAGAAAATTTAATAAAGTCACCTCATCTACAGAGGGAGCAGGTCTGAGGAACAGAAGGTGAATGGCTTTCAAACACGTGGGGGTTTTAATTTAGTGGAAGCAAGTCCGGTTCTAAGCCTGACTACCAATCAATCAACATCCTATTGTGTTGCTTGTGTTAAAAAGAAACCTGGAAGGAGAAATGAGTTAAGAAATGGGATATATGGGGGCGCGGGGTGGGTGGACAAACGGAGCAGTGTGGCACCCACCAAAATGGGGGAGGACAAATGGCCAGCAGAAAGAATTATAACGGATTATGACCCAGCAACATGGGCTGAAGATGGGCATGGGGATAGCGGGACCCCAATTTACCTGTTGCCCCGATGCCGTAAGGCCCAAGCCGCGGGCCGGGTGGTGTCAAATCACACCGGGCAGGTTTTAAGGATGTTCGGGCAGTATTCGGGCCGGGCGGGGCGATGGAGCCGCCTGAGGATTGTCCTAGACCTCTGTTAGCAGAAGGCCCGGGAGTTTGTGGGAGATTTAATGAATTTGTGTAGAACGGGCTGATTATGGGGGTAGAGAACGAGATGAACTTGCAGAGAAACCGGCCCTGACTCATACCTGCAGGACAATCTGGAATTGAATGGACTGCGACAGATTAGTGCCGCATCCCCGGGAGGTGTTTCCGCACGCTGTGCCAGGTGTTCATGTGGTTAGGTTCAGTTCTGGGACTTCTGTTTCTGCCTTGGCCGATTCCGTGTTTTATTAGACTAATTCATTCAGTGATCCAAGGGATGCAGATTACAACAATGCCTTTAGATTCAGAAGATAACAGAAAAAGACCAAAATCGATAATGGTCCAACCCTAAATCGACCCAGACCCAAAAAAAACAAGGACCTAAAAGGTGGAAATAACCCAGGAAATGCTAACCAAATTCGAAAAAGAGTGTGAAAAACTGGGGGCCCTGCTCCAGAAATGCTGGAAAAGGAGATCGCTGAAAGGAGGCCGAGGACCGCATCGCCAGGCTGAAGAATATAGAGGATATCAGGGCACTGTCTTTTAAAGGACATGCGCGAATCAATGCAAGCAGAGATGCGCGGTGCCTGGCGCAAATAGGTATGATTCATGCTGATAAACCGGCCTCCAGTAATTGATATCGGCCATATAAGGCCTTTAAGGAGAGGTGAATAATAAAAATAGTTAAGTGTTTAATAAAAGAAGAGCCAGACTGAGGGGCTCCTGCTCCTTCAGATGTTCTCGGCAGGACAGGAAGAAGTTACACGTGGGGAGTTGGAGATATTACGGAGAAATGTATGGCACCGGTGAACAAAAAATATAGAGCCTGAGGAGGGTGTTAAAAATGCCAAGTTCAGGGATTAACAAACCCACGCGTACAATGCTGCTGCTATTCTTCTTGGCTTACGTTGTATGCAGTCAGGATGTGCTGATACCAAATGAATGCTGGATGTGCACCAGTGCAGGGTTTTTCTTGAAGTCAGAAAGAAAAAATTCCCACCTGCACAAGCACAAGCAGTGTCTCAGTCAGAAGTGCCTGTAAGGAATATTAGAAGGATGTTTTCCTCAGAGTGTGGTCACGAGAGTTCAGAGTTGGAGCCAGTTCTGCAGGCAGGCTGATGAATAGTCTGGGGCTCCTCTGCACAGCCCCATTAATTCCAGGGCTGGATTCTGCTGGTTCTGCTGCACTGGCTCGAGTGACACACATACACACTTAAGAGCAGTTAAATTCCTCTGGCATGAAATAGCGTGGAACAGGCAGAGCAGGGAAGGGCAGCATGGACCCATTGTGCTGGCAGGTCTCACCAGGTGTCATTTGATACTAACACAGCACTCCCAGAACTCTGCTCCACCTGTGACACTTCCACTTGCAGTAGATGACTGTTGTCTGCACAATGTCCAGCAAGGCAGGTCAGAGACACTTTTACCATTTTCATCGAAAAAAGGGAAAGGAAATCAGCAGCAAACACGAAGTCACCACTCAGAGGTCCCAGGAAGAATGAAAACGACAAAGAGGAGAGCTCCAGAACCCCCAGCTGCTCCCTGCTCTCTTCTTCTGCACACAACTTCATTGGAAATATCTTTTTCAGCAGACTGCCTGACTCCTGACTACAGACCATAGTAATGACATGAAAGCTACACAGAAACTTGTGCAATAACATGATAAGTGTGTACTTTGAAAATTAAATGCATAGCTAGGTATTAAAAACTACCTTCCAGAGATTGTTTCCTTGTCTCTGTATTTGGCAAAGGTCAAGTAGCTTTAGTTGCTGATCAACTCGATGTGATTGAAAAAAACCAAACCAACAAAGCACAATCCAGCCACTTTGAGTCTTCATTAAAACCCATCAATTTCTCCCTGCTTTGTGCTCCTGGTCATTACAGGTGGGACTGCGGAAGAGCCATGCCAGCCATACAGGAGAAGGACCCTGCTTCATAGGGAGGAAGAGACCATTAACACCAAAGCACTCCCAGACCAAGTGCCTCCAAAATGTCCTGGAGGAAATGGAGCTCATGTGGAGCTCCAGGGATGGGCAGATTGAAGAAGCCATCAGGTTCAGCCAGGAGCTGGAGAAGGAGCTGAAGAGCTCTCAGGAAGCTCTGGTCAGCCTGGAAGATTGCAACCATAGCCTGAAGAGGGAGCAGGCAGAGATGAGGAGGAAGGTGGAAGAGGCCAGACACGCTGTCCTGAACAGTCTTGGCAAAGTGAAGGAGCTGGAAGTGAGAGCCAAGGAGGTGCCACATCTGCAGATACACATCCAGCAGCTGGAATCACAACTGCAGCACTACAGGTAGGTGTGAGTCTGACAAAAAGTGCCTATCAAATCACAGTGTTGGGGCACAAGTGAGTTGGAGAATCTCTGGTTGGGGCTTATTAGATGTCTCCAAAACACCTTGTAAAATCTGGCCAGAGGGAAATTAGAAGCTGTCATCCATTTTCTTGGTAGGGGTCAGTAGGAGATCTGGGAGTCTTCCAGGCCAAAGTCAGGGTGCTGATCTACAGAGAGCTGAAGTTACTCCTCAGACACACAGCAACAGAACTCAGCATGGTAATGCTTTGGGAAAGCCCCAGCACAAATTGCTGACAGTCCTTCAGAAACCATTTCCAACACACTTACCTTTTTTGCTGCCTTTCCTGGTCCTTAGGTCCCATCCCAAGCCAGCTGTAATCAGATGGCTGACTCTCCATTCTGTATAAAAGCTCTTCAGCTTGTCCTAGGAACTGGGGAAAAGCACACAAGGACAACTTCTGGCCAGTGGTTTGAAACTTGCTGTGACTTCATTGCTTCTTCACTGAGAGAACAGGCAATAGAGGAGAGAAGCTGAAACGTTCCTAAACCCACAAAATAACAGAGTGGGAATCTCAAACAAACAACACCAGCCAACTAAACCCCACTTTTGTAATAGCATAAACAAATCCTTCCAGAAGTCAGAAAGTTGGTCACAAATTTAATAGTCCACTGCTTTTGTTGCTTTTTATCTCAGACCAAACTTGGACTCACCGGTGGGTATTAAGTGTTAGTCATTTCTGCCCAAGTTTCAGACTGACCTATGGAATAAAATCTAGTTTATATTTTCACTGACCCAAAGCAAAACCAGTATTTCTTGACATATTTTTGCTTACACCACTAAATCTAGTATTTTAATAAATTGCATCTTCTGAAGTCGTTGCCTCTTCCTAAACTCACACTTCCTCTGTTTGCTTATAAGAAGAATTCATAGTGAGTTATTTGTGGCATCCTAGCTATTGTAGTGGTTTATGAAGTGAGGAAATTCTAAAAATAACCATTTTATCCAGTGTCTTTCTGTCAGCATTGTGTATGGTAATACATGCATGGTTGCAGAAGATCAAAGAAAATAGAAGCATTTCTTTAAACATCAATAGGATTTAAAAACCACTGTGAGGGCATGTAACGTTCAAGGTGACTGTCAGGGGTCTCTGGATGAATGACACAACTCCTGGTGCTCAAAGGGATCACACAGCTTGTCAGGGCTGTCACCTTCTCCTTGGCATGAGCCCCAAAGGTTCAAGATGGGTTCTTGTCCTATGGAATTGCTTTTCCAAAGTACAATGAAGGATAAAAAGATCACCTTGAAACAGGTTAAAGGCAATAAACAATGTCCACTGGCCTTGCAAGAGCAGGAACTTCATGGGTTACATCAAAACAAAGACTGTGAGTTTAGAAATGTAAATTATATGTTCCTTGTAAGATAACCTTCATTTGTAATACTTATTTTTAAATTGCATGCGAATTTAAAGTGAGTGTCAAGCTCAGGAATGGTGCTGGACTGACCATTTGGGAACTACAGCCCTTTTTTAGCCCTGTAGCACATTTAGCAGAGGCCCGGGCCAGCTTCCACCCCTTGAGATTCTCTGTTGGCCACAAAGCACCTGCACCTCCCCATCCAGTGAAACAGCTCTCGGTGTAAACAGTTTAACTTGGAGGTGCATAATGATAATTGGGACTTGCATGCCTGGGCTCATATTCCATAACACATGGAATCCCATCACTCCACGTGTTCCCAGAGTGGCACAGAGGTGGTGAATAAGCAGTGCAGAGCTGTGTGTTAGGCTGGGGAAAGGGCTCAGCAGCAGCTCTGCCCCACACAGCCTTGGCTGGCCCAGCTTGTCCCACTCCCTTGGCTTGCTCACACTGGTGCTCAGGCAGCCCAAACGCCTCCTGCTCTGAGAGAATCACCTTCTCCTGACATGCAGGAGCCCACATCCATGGGTGTGGCTCGGGTGAGCTGCTGGGAGTGCTTGGTGAGGCAAAGAGATGCGTTGGCTGAGGCGTGGAGAGGGAGGGACAGCTGGGAATCCACAGGCTTCTGTCTGTCACTTGGCAAGAGTGTCACTTGTCCTGTTGCTTAAGTCAGGTTGTGTTTCAGTTTGTGTCACTTGCCCTGATGGTTTAGGCATGGCTGTGTTTCAGTTGCTGTTACCTGTACTGTTAAAAGTCTGCCTGTGTTTCAGTCACCTTTCCAGTGAGCAGTTTTCTCCCCTGCCAGCTGCCACTCAGAGTTTGTGAGCAGGGTCTGGATTTGGCAAGAGCTAATGCTGCAAGGTAGGGCTGGAGAGGAATGGGGGAGATTTGGGTGTTCTGCAGAAGGCACTGACAATTGCAGATATCTCTCCTGAGAATTCACCCTAACTGGCTTGGTGAGCCACAGGTTTCCTCCAGCTGAAGTCCAATTTCTTCCAGAGAGGATCATATTCAAGAATGAGTCCAATCTATGAGCTTTAGACACTGCTCCTGTTTCTAGTTTCATCTTTATCAAGCAAATTGCTTTCTTCTTTTAGGTTCAGATTTTAAAAGCTCTTTTAGCATCTAAATCCCTCTTCTAGACCTTCACCTGAGACCTACTTGCAATCACTTAGATCTGAAATCCCAACCATGACCTTAAGTGATAATCCCTAATGCAGGAAACAACAGTTTGCATGTAGTCAAGAAAGTGTTTAGGTACCTGCAAGTGATTAAATGTTGTCCTAAACTGGAGTGTGTAATTATAACCACCTTTTCCTGATTTCATATTCCAGATTCATATTCCTGCAGTCTGTATGACTTAAACATGAACTATGTCTGAGTGCACAGGTTCCTGTGCCAGGGTTTTGAACTGGCCCTGTCACATCCCTGGCTTCCTAAACCAGCCTAGTTGACCAAATAGTTCATAATTCTTTTCTTCAGGTGCCCATCCTGATCTTCCTACTCTGATGAATGTCTCAGGTTTCTGTCTGGACTATCCTTCAGCTTTTCTTTTTGAATCCCTGTCAAGTTAGTGAGTCAGCTCAACTTTAAAGGGAAATCTCAATAAATTCCTTCCTGAAAAGCTGGAGTTCAGTTCATTTCAGAGGAAAAAGCCATCACAAGAAATTTGTATACTTACCATTGGTATTGTATCAAAAGGGTGGAATTGCCAGTGCCTGATGACAGGAGAGTTTAGGAAGTCAGGCAAGTCCCATTTTTATGCAGTGCCCAGGGAGTTATTCCCAGAGGACAAATCATTAACCACTATTCCCTAAACTCCCTTTTTTTCCCCCTACTAAGTTCTGCTGCAGCACAAGGTGATACCATCCATGTATTCTAATAGAATCCTCTGAATTCTAAGCAATATTTCTAAAAATACCACACATTAAAATATTACTACAGTAAAAATGTCACATCTACTGCTTCTTTCACCCATTGAGCCATTTGCCCTGTCAGAAAAGGAAATTGGATCGGTTTGATATGAATTGTTCTTGTCAAATATGAGTTGGCTTTGTTTTCTCTACTAGATTGGAGGTGGCTTAGAAATTTACTACCTAATCAAGTGTCCATATTCTTTTTAGGAGCACTGGAGGTGGTTTGAAAAGACAGGTGTTTGCTAAGGGAAGCAGGAGCCTTCCTTGAAATGGAAAATGTTGACCCCCTCCCTCTGAATTGTTATAATTTTGAAATTAAAAGGCCTTCAGGTAAAAATATGGGAATAAGAATAACGGTTCTTTACTAGGAAAACTAAAAATTCAAATGTAATAGTACAAACAAAAAACCCCCAAACCCCACTGCCAGAGTCAGAGCATGCCCTGACCCCCTGTGGGGCAGGGTGGTGGCACAGCCCCATCCCATGGGGGCTCAGCCCTCCTGCAGTGCCAGCTGTGGTTCTGCTGGAGCAGGGATCCTGCACAAGGGGGGAGTTTTCCTCTGCAGCTCCAGGGCTGCTGGAGATGGGCCTGGGCTTCCTCTGGGAATGCAGTGCAGAAGAAAGCTGCTCCTCTGGGAATGCAGTTGGAAAAAGGGAAAAAGGCTGCTGTGGTGTTCCTAATCTCAGATTCTATCTGGATAGGAATGCTTGGCTGCTTCCCTGGGGCAGAGCTTCTCCCCATGGGAGGATGGAATTTTATCAGCCATGCAGGGACACTCACTGGCCCATTAACAGAAAATATCTCCTGGAAGGAGGATGGGTTTGTGGAAGAGATAAAGAAAACTGCCCAATGAACAGAAGATACCTGCCCCACCTCTGACAGATGGCAAATAGAATACCCACTTATCTTACAGCCCGGGACAGGGAGACACCTCCAGCTCTCTTGTCCAGCAGCACCATCAGGACACTGAGTTCCCAGTGTCCAGGGAGGTTTTGCTGTCACCCTGAGGGACACCACTGGTCACTGACATCCATCGGGCCTCTGAGCCATTGAGCACAACCCCCTGGATGTGACCAGCCAGGCAATTCCTCATTCTCCAAACTGTGCCTCCATCAGATCCACAGCTCACCAAAGGAGGGACAAGGATGCTGGGCAGGGCTGATGTGTCCAGGGCATTAGAGAAGTCCAGATGAGGCAAAATTAGACAGACCCTTGTGCTGAGGCAGCCACTCCATCATGGAAGGCCTACCTGGCTTGGTCAGGCAGCACAGACCCACTCTGTGCTCCTCAGGTCCCTTTGGCATATCCAAGCATTGAAGAGGTTGGGTGGTTTTCCCCTGTTTTATTGAATGACAGTGTCCTTTGAGGACCACAGGAATAAGCTCTTAAATTGCATGAAGAACAAATCCTAGCAAGAATGATAACTTAAAGCTTCTCCTTCCACATGGAAAGTCAAAAGCCACCTGTCCTGCACTGCCAAGAACTTCCAAACACCTCCAAAGGCCAACCCAGCTGCAGCATATCCAGCAGGACAAAATTGTTTACATTTGTCTCTCAGAAGAAAGGTGAAATGACCACATTTGCTGCATTTTGGTCAGCAACAAATCCCTTCCAGTGCCCAGACAAAAGTAACATTCTGTCTGGCTAGCACACCATTGGTATAATTCCAATACTACATGCCATGAAGATTTCTCCAGCCGCTGCCTCCTAGATCTGAAATCCCCAACCATGACCTTAAGTTATAATCCCTAATGCAGTAAACAACATTTTGCATTTAGTCAAGAAAGTGTTTAAGTACCTGCAAATGATTAAATGTTGTCCTAAAGGGGAGGGTGTAATTATAATCACCTATTCCTGATTTCATGTTCCAGATTCATATTCCTGCAATCTGTATGACTTAAACATGAACTTTTTCAAAGTGCACAGGTTCCTGAGGCCTGAAGCTGAAATTAAACAATTTTCCATTAAGGTCCTCCTAGATGGAAGAACCAAGACACAGGAGACATCAAGTCATTGGAGGGAGCCAAAGTTGTGGAAAAGATGCTGAGTGACCTGGAGAGGCGCCGTGGTGGGTGCATTCCCTCAGCCTTGTCCTGGGGCTCAGGAGCCGGGGGCTTTGGCTGCACATCTGGACACGCGGTGCCCGGCACAGTGGGAAGGGATCCATGGCAGCCTGGCTGCCCTGCTGCTGCTTCCACACCCTGCAGGGCTGTTTCCCAGCCTGGCCTGGCTGCAGCTTCTCCCCAGCCTCTGCAGGAAGGCATTTGGCATCCACTCACAGGGAGCCCAAACTGTACCACGAGCCACGCAAATTCTGAAATCCCCTGCAATTTCCCCGTCTCTGGGTAGATCAGGGATGGCAGCTGTTTGGAGAAGGGAGTGCCCTGGCCAATCCCAAAACATTTTGTGATTTCCTGATTGCCACTGTCATATTTTCTGGAAAATTCCCTTTGCCAGGATTTCTTCTCCTGGGAAGCTGAAAAGCCTCAGAGAAGAATGAAAACAATAATTATCTGATTGCTTCTCCCTGTTTTGCTGCTTTGGAATGTGGTCTGGAGAGTGTTTATCCAACGGGTGTTTGTTTAATTGGTTTCATGTCAATTGTTTCTACTTAAAGACCAATCTCCGTCCAGCTGTATTGGGACTCTGGAAGAGGTCATGAGTTTTTCATTATCATTCTTGGTAACCTTCTGTCTGTATCCTTTCTCTATTTTTTAGCATAGTTTTAGTATAGCATTCTTCTATATAATAGGAACACAAAATAATAAATTAGCCTTCTAAGAACATGGAGTCAGATTCTCAATTCCTCCTTTATCCTGGGGACCCTGTAAATACCACACTTGATCCTTATCCATCAGTTCGTCCAGTATTGCCTCCTGAAGATGCCAACTCCCAGAAGGAGAACATTTACATCTAATCCAGCTGTCCCTTTTTCTTTCTCCAGAGATGAACCAAAAGGCTGTGCTGAAGGCTGAGTTTCCTGGAGGAAGCAGTGGCTCATTGGCAGCCTCTGCTGCAGGAAGGGAGGCAATGCCAGGCACAGTCACAGGATGAAATTGCTGTGCCTCTGGGCCTGAGCCCTGCTGAGGCTTGAGCTGCCATCTTGGCTGTGTGTCAGTGCCAGCCCTCCAGGGATGTGGCTGAATTACAAGACTGTCACTACTACAAAATGAAAAAAATTTTCACTCTTCTGTCTGTGGTATTCACATGCCCTCTGAACAGAGAATCTGTGAGAGAAGCAGAGAAAAGAATGATCAAAGCAATTCTTATCTTATTTGCTGCTGCTGTGTGTGTGCTCATGTGGAATGTGGTCTGGAGATTGTTTACCCAAGGTGATTGCTTGATTGGATTCTGGTGGAATTGTTTATGTTCATTAGCCTATCAGGTCCAAGCTTTGTCCTGACTCTCAGGAGACAGTCAAGAGTTTTTGAGTAGTTGGAATTAAGTATGATATAGTACAGTATGGTATCTCTCTAATATAGTTGTAATGTAATAGAGTATAGTTTTATTAAAGCAAGTGTTGAGCATTCCGAAGCCTTGGAGTCAGATGCCAATCATTCCCAGATTTGGGGTCGCCTGATACTCTGTGTCTTTCACAGACTCATGAAACTTGTGTTGGTTTGATGTGACCAACAGAAGAGTTTTGCTTTGCTTTTAATTCAAACAAGCAGCAGAGCTGGAACCTGTTGAGAAAGTCTCTTCACTTCACAGCTAAAGCAAACGGCCAGGGTTCTTGTTTTCCAGCTCTGGGCAGGAAGATCAAAATCTCTCAGCAGTAAATACTCCAGACAAGTAACTGCTATAAACTAGGGGTGTGGGCTGTTTGCTCCCTAAGCCCTGAGTTCCTCAGAGCTGCAGCTCCCTGTTCTCTTTGCAGACAGGGGCTGGCTAGGGATGACAGTCCCATCTCTGGCCTGGTGCACACCAGGTCAGAGCTGAGGGATCCTCCTTGCACACTCCATCCTGGAAGAACCGAGTTCATTGATGAATCTGACACAGTTTTATGCATGGAAGCAAAAGAAGGCAAAATAAAGGCTGGAATTGGTACCGTTCCAACTGCTTTACATTTTGCCTTGTGTAATGGAGACAGGAACAACAAGTTTCCTATTCATGCACAATTTGCTGCCTGAGAGTGAAATAGAGATTTTTGGAGTTCACTTGAGTTAGCAATATGAATTAAGCATTTTAATTTTAGCTTGTAGAATTATGTGTTGAATTTTAACCTTTTACTTAAAAAACCTCTGCCATGGTACAAAGGGCATGAGAAAATGCAAATTTCTGAAGCTTCTTGCAACAAGAACAAAACCGGGAGAAGACCAAGGGATGCAAGAAACCCAGATAAAGGGGCTTCTCTGTCTCCAGGCTCATCACGACCAAAAGACGTACTCAGATAAGCCTAAGGGACCAAAGCACATGCGCAAAGGAGAAAAGTTCCAAAGTTCAGTCCTGAGGAAGACCACAATCTTCGGCCTCAGAGATCAGTGAGAGACCCCCATGGGACCACCACAGCAAAGAACGCATGCCCAGAAGGACGTGGATCTGATTACCATGCCAGGTGAGGACAGGAGGGGCCAGGGGTTGAATATGTATGGCAAGGTTGTGCAATGTAATGACTATGGAACATCTTTAAAAATAAAGATGTGGGGCAGACTGAGGCTCAGGGCCCAAGCTTTAATGGAAGGTATCTCACTTGTGCTGGGTGCTGACAATACATACCCACTTCATAACTACACCAGGCTGTGGAGTCTATTTATTCCACGTATCGCTTCATTAGCACCAGAAAAGCCCACCCAGCAACAGCCAAGGCTGAGCCCCATGCCCAGGAGCAGCTGTGGATGCCCATGGTGTGGGCAGGCAGGAGCCAGGCAGGGGCTGCTGTGACCAGCGGTGGGGCCCGAGGGTGGGGGAGCCCATGCTGAGCATCCCTGGGCTGAGGGCACATTTCCTTCCCTGGCATCATCTGGGACTAGACCTTCTCCAGTGGCATGCCCAGGAAAAGAGGGAAGCCATAAAAAGCATCTCCAGGGACACAGTCTGATCAACAATGAAAGCAGGCAAAACAAACTTTTTGCTGAGTAATGGCCTTTGATGAAGCAAAACATTTCCATCCAGGGCAGTCCATTTGTTCAGATGGGGGTACACTCTGGGGGAACAGCTAAGATCATGAGGTCACAGCAGGCTCAGGGGTCACAGCACGCTGAGGTGCCAGCAGGCTCTGAGGTCCCAGAGGTGCCAGAGCCCCGTGGCTGCACAGCAGCACAAGGACCCAGCAGTCAGTCCTTGAGCACAAGTGTTGCGGCAGCAGCAGCGGTGGCAGCAGTGGTGCTGACATTGGGACAGCGGTGTCAGGACAGCGGTGGCAGCAAGAGCTGCGGGACTGGCAGAGGGCAAGGCACCATGGCCCTTGCTCTGCGCCTCTTGCTCCTGCTCCTCCTGGCCGTGGCCCTGCCTGCCAGGGCTGCCCAGGCTGCTCCGCTGCCAGCGCGGGGAGCAGGTGAGCCGGCAGC
>JALJVW010003714.1:0-25710 GCA_024865655.1 Emberiza elegans
GAGGTGTTGCTGTGACACAGCCCCTCTGGGCCATGGCACAGCCCCTGCCAGTGCTGAGCCCTGGGAGCTCAGTCTGTGCCCTGCTGGTGTCCCTGAGGGGCCCTGGCAGTGCCCCAGCCCTGCTGGGCTCTGCACAGGAGCTGCCCTGCCCAGAGCTGTCTCTCTGCAGCGCTGCCCTTGCCAGCAGCTGCCTCTGGGCCAGGAGCCCGGCCCAGCTCAGCAGCACAGACACAGCACAGGGACTTCAATGACCCTCTGGGCCTTTGTGTGTTTTGCATCACACTCATCAGTGCCTCCGAGTGTGCTCCAAACCTCCTCAAAAACTCAAAATCAGATTCAAAGTCCAAACTTCCTTTAACTCTAAATGGCTCCCACTGAGGGACATAACTCATATGAAAGTGTCCCCAGGTTGCAGGTAGGGCAGAACACTGGTACTTTGACACAGTGTCAGTTGGAGATTGCACATATCAATGTATTACAGGAAGAAAAACCTAAGCAGGACCTCACAAATGTTTTCTCACTGTCTTTTTAAATATGTTACATTCAGTTGGAATACCCCAAACAATTTTTCCATGAGACATTTTAAAGGAATTACAATTATTGGTGTCCTCTGAGTTGGATGTACTGGAGAAATAGCTACCAGAGATCCTCAGGAGCTCAAAACAACTGACCAGATTTTATTGGTAAATTTAGAAAATCAGAGAAACTTTGGCCAAAGGTACATTGTAACATTCAATCAGCAAAACACACTTCTCAAAGCATTAACTTGGCCCATTCAACTTCAGAATCTCTATGCCCATTCCATTTTAAGGTAATCAAAATTTGCAGAGAGAAAGAAATAGGAGAAGTAGACACAGAAAGAGAGAAAGACATATAAGATACAGAGAAGCACCCCACCTGGATTCCAGTGTTGTTCAGATGGAAATTGCAAGAGGAGGGAGGGTCAAGATGTGTGCTTGCCTTGTGGTCAGACTTAAATACCCCTTGGTCTTCCTGGGCCCTTCCCCAGGTGGGGACTGGGGTCATTTGGTCCCTCAGGAGCTGGGCTGGGGGCTGCAGAGGTGGCTGTGGAGCATTGCCTGTGCTGTGCCAGGGGCTGGCAGACACTGCGGGGCTGGGATGGAGGCTCTGGGGGATTGGGGTTCCAGGGCAGGGCAGGGCTGGGCTCACGGGCAGGGCAAAGCTGGACCTGCCCCTTCCTCCCCACACATGAAATGATCCAAGCCAACAATCTCCTCCAGTCTGTCCCAATAGGCAGTGTTGGAGGTGGACCCAAATTTGGAGACACGGGAACCTGGCCAGGAAGGACAGTTCTCTTCCATAGGAAGGAAAGCACAGAGCCTCCCCAGGGTTTTGGGCACAGATGAGAGGTGACCCCTTGTGAAAGCACAGGCAGACAGACTTGTCCTGGCAATATTGCTATGGGAACAATGCCTGGGATAGAAGGGAATTTGGTTTTGAAATCCCAGTTCTGGTCATGGCCTGGAGGGAGAAGGACAGTTCTTACCACAGGAAGGAAAGCACGGAGCCCCAGTGTTTCAGCAGCAGATGAGAAGAGACCCTCAACATGCCAAGGTCAGCTGGACCAGTCAGGTGGCCCACGGGAGGCCAAACCAGCCAGACCTGTTCTGTGTCCCCTTGGTTTTATGGGGCCCTGAGGTGTCACAAGGCTGCCTTGGTTCCATGGGGTCCCACAGTTTCACAATGGCTCCCAGCTTCCTGAAGGTCCCGCGGTGTCACAAAGGCCCCAAGGATTCCATGAGGCCTTGAAGTGCCACAATGGTCTCTGTGCTTCCACAGGCCTCACAATGTCATGTCACTCCTCTGTTCCGTGAGCCCTGCAATGTCACAATGGGCCTTTGGACCATGAGGGTTTGTGGTGTCACAATGGTCTCCGTTGGCTCCACGGTGTCACAATGGAGCATTGATGAGAGGCGCCTCTCTGTGTCACCCTGGAGCTTTGGTTCCATGAAGCCCTGCAGTGTCACAATGGTCCCCTTGGTTTCTTAGTGTCACAATGCACCACTGATGACAGAAGGCCTGGCAATGTCACAATGGCCCCTTGGTTCCATGCAGCCCTGCAGGGTCACAAAGGCCTCTTGGTTTCATGGTGCCCCACAGTGTCACAATGGTCTCCTTGGTTCCATGGTGCCCCACAGCGTCACAATGCTTTGCTTATTCCATGGGGCCTCGTAGTGTCACAATGGTCTCCATGATTCCATGAGTCTCCTCAGTGCCACAACAGCCCCTTGGTTCCATGAGGTTGTGAAGTGTCTCAATGGTCTTTCCAAGGTTCCATGGTTCCATGAGGCCTTGCAATGTCACAGTGGACCTTTGGTTCCATGGGGTGTGACAATGTCCCAATCCCTTGTTCTCACAGGGCCCCACAGTGTCACCATGGCCCCTTGGTCTATCAGGGCGCCACGGTGTCACAATGGTCCCTTGGTTCCATGGGCCCTGTGCTGCTGCATTCCCCTCCCCTTCTCAGGCTGCCCTGCCAGCTGAGAAATGCTCCCTGGGCCTCGGCCTTGGCCAACAGCCCCTGGGCTCAGCTCCTCACAAACACTGTCTGCTCCAGGCACTGCTGCTGCCCAACCAGCCCCTGGTTCCTTTAGCAGCAGCCCTGGCAGCTGTTTCTGTTCCCTGCGTGGCACAACATCCCTGTTCTCACCCTGCCAAAGAAAGCTGCTGGTGCCAAGTGCGGCCAGGATGAACCATGGCTGGGACTGAAGCCCCTCTCTTGGGCCCTGCAAGCAAGCAGCGCCCAAAAGGAGCCCTTGCAGCTCTCCTGGGCCAGCCACTCCCTCGCAGTGGGGCCTCTCCCAGGCGGGAACTCTCCCGTTTTGCTGCACGGGGATCCTGAACAACGACGGAGCCTGGGATCCCCCCACTCCTCCAGGCTCAGCCCTTTGCCCGCTGGGGAGATGCCAAAACATCCTCAGGGAGCATTCCCTGCCCTCAGGGGAATTGCTCACAGGTGCCTTGCACTGACTCTTGGTGTCTGTGTGCACACAGGAGTGCCTGTGCTGGGGAAATGTGGCACAAATGCTGCTCTCTGAGGGCTTGGAGTGCCTTGGAGAGCTGAGCCAGTCAGGCCTGCAAGTGATGGTGAGTCACAAGCTGTAAGCTGAGTTCAATGCTGCTAAGAGTTGTTCTTTTGCTAAGTTGTTACATTGAATAGAAGTGATAAGCTAAGTTGAATATTGTTAAGTTTTATTGCAGAGCTACATCATTAAGTCCTAGGTTACAAGTAAGGTTAAATACTGTTAAGTGCTGTTCTTTTGCTAAATGCTGAAGTCTAAGGTATCAGTCAAGTCCTGGTTTTGGTTCATTTCTTCTTTGACTGGATTTTGTTTGGTTTTTTGTTGCTTTTTTTATTTGGTGTGCCTAGAGTGCCCAGTCAGGAGCAGAGTGACTCTTGCCAAGGAACTCTGTGCTGCTCTCCCTTAATATTCAATCTGGTTTTTGCTGATTCCTTGCTGGGGATTTTTTCAGCGCTCTCAGCCCCTCGTTTGTAAGAGGGTGAAGGAGCCCTGGCCCAGGCTCTGGCCCTGGGGGACACGGGGATGCTGCCGGGGGGTCCCTGTCCCCCTGTGCCACCCCCAGGGCCCCGGCCCCCCGGCCCCGTGTCAGGCTCTGGGCTCGATCTCGTGGAACATCCTCTGGGGGAGGCTGTGGGGCCAGGGGGACCCGGGGGGACAGGGGACCCGCTGTGCACGAGCAGGGTTGGACTGCTCTGGGGGGAACTGTGAGGGGGGCCGGGGCAGAGGGACCTCCCCAGTGACCTCACACAGCCCCTGTCATGTCACAGAGCCATCTGTGATTCCACAGAACCACCTATGATGTCACACAGGCCCTGTGATGTTAAAGCCCAGCATGGGATGAAACAAATCCCCCATGTGATGTCACAGAGCCAATGCTGGGATATCACTCTGGGCTGTCACACAGCTGCAGTCTGAGGTCACAAATCACCCCTGGATGTCACGGTCTCTTCTGTGATGTCACAGCCGGTTCTGTCATGTTACTCAGACATCCAGCGATGTCACAACCCAGTCTGATGTCACAGAGCCACCCTCCATGATGGTACAGTCTGCTCTATGGCTACACCCTACTCTATGATGTCACAGCCACCTCTGCGATGTCACAAGTCCATCAGCGATGTCACACAACCCTCTCTGTGATGCCATACTGCCACTCTGTAATGTCACTGCACACACTATGACCTCACACCCTGCTCTGTAACGTCACTGCACACACCATGACCATCACAGCCTGCTCCATGATGTCACACAGACCCCTCTATGATGCTGGAGCTGCTCCATGACCTCACACAACAAACTCTGTGATGTCAGAGCCCAGTCTGTGAGCTCACACAGCCCACTCTGTGCTGTCACACAGCCCCTTGCTGACATGCCAGCTGCTCTGTGCCTCTAGGACACAGCCACAGAGGTGCTGCTGTGACACAGCCCCTCTGGGCCATGGCACAGCCCCTGCCAGTGCTGAGCCCCTGGGAGCTCAGTCTGTGCCCTGCTGGTGTCCCTGAGGGGCCCTGGCAGTGCCCCAGCCCTGCTGGGCTCTGCACAGGAGCTGCTCCTGCCCAGAGCTGTCTCTCTGCAGCGCTGCCCTTGCCAGCAGCTGCCTCTGGGCCAGGAGCCCGGCCCAGTTCAGCAGCACAGACACAGCACAGGGACTTCAATGACCCTCTGGGCCTTTGGTGCTTTTGCATCACACTCATCAGTGCCTCCGAGTGTGCTCCAAACCTCCTCAAAAACTCAAAATCAGATTCAAAGTCCAAACTTCCTTTAACTCTAAATGGCTCCCACTGAGGGACATAACTCATATGAAAGTGTCCCCAGGTTGCAGGTAGGGCAGAACACTGGTACTTTGACACAGTGTCAGTTGGAGATTGCACATATCAATGTATTACAGGAAGAAAACCTAAGCAGGACCTCACAAATGTTTTCTCACTGTCTTTTTAAATATGTTACATTCAGTTGGAATACACGTCGAGCCTCTGGAGCAGTAGAATTCAGCAGCAGCCTCTGCAAGTTGCTGAGGATGTCAGCCCCCACTGAGCCAGCCCTGCCCAGAGACCGTGGGGGAATGGGCAGACAAGGAGAGCGTCCCCGGGGCTGGGCAAGCAGCACTCAGAGGCACCAGGGGCTGCAGCTGGGAAATGGAGTGTGGAATGGGGCTGGGAAAGCCCTGCCTGGGCTGTGCCAAGCAGGACACACAAGCCCGCACTCCCATGCCCCAAACAATTCTTTCCATGAGACATTTTAAAGGAATTACAATTATTGGTGTCCTCTGAGTTGGATGTGTACTGGAGAAATAGCTACCAGAGATCCTCAGGAGCTCAAAACAACTGACCAGATTTTATTGGTAAATTTAGAAAATCAGAGAAACTTTTGGCAAAAGGTACATTATAACATTCAATCAGCAAAACACACTTCTCAAAGCATTAACTTGGCCCATTCAACTTCAGAATCTCTATGCCCATTCCATTTTAAGGTAATCAAAATTTGCAGAGAGAAAGAAATAGGAGAAGTAGACACAGAAAGAGAGAAAGATATATAAGATACAGAGAAGCACCCCCACCTGGATTCCAGTGTTGTTCAGATGGAAATTGCAAGAGGAGGGAGGGTCAAGATGTGTGCTTGCCTTGTGGTCAGACTTAAATACCCCTTGGTCTTCCTGGGCCCTTCCCCAGGTGGGGACTGGGGTCATTTGGTCCCTCAGGAGCTGGGCTGGGGGGGCTGCAGAGGTGGCTGTGGAGCATTGCCTGTGCTGTGCCAGGGGCTGGCAGACACTGGGGCTGGGGGAGGCTCTGGGGGATTGGGGTTCCAGGGCAGGGCAGGGCTGGGCTCACGGGCAGGGCAAAGCTGGACCTGCCCCTTCCTCCCCCACACATGAAATGATCCAAGCCAACAATCTCCTCCAGTCTGTCCCAATAGGCAGTGTTGGAGGTGGACCCAAATTTGGAGACACGGGAACCTGGCCAGGAAGGACAGTTCTCTTCCATAGGAAGGAAAGCACAGAGCCTTCCCCAGGGTTTTGGGCACAGATGAGAGGTGACCCTTGTGAAAGCACAGGCAGACAGACTTGTCCTGGCAATATTGCTATGGGAACAATGCCTGGATAGAAGGGAATTTGGTTTTGAAATCCCAGTTCTGGTCATGGCCTGGAGGAGAAGGACAGTTCTTTACCACAGGAAGGAAAGCACGGAGCCCCAGTGTTTCAGCAGCAGATGAGAAGAGACCCTCAACATGCCAAGGTCAGCTGGACCAGTCAGGTGGCCCACGGGAGGCCAAACCAGCCAGACCTGTTCTGTGTCCCCTTGGTTTTATGGGGCCCTGAGGTGTCACAAGGCTGCCTTGGTTCCATGGGGTCCCACAGTTTCACAATGGCTCCCAGCTTCCTGAAGGTCCCGCGGTGTCACAAAGGCCCCAAGGATTCCATGAGGCCTTGAAGTGCCACAATGGTCTCTGTGCTTCCACAGGCCTCACAATGTCATGTCACTCCTCTGTTCCGTGAGCCCTGCAATGTCACAATGGGCCTTTGGACCATGAGGGTTTGTGGTGTCACAATGGTCTCCGTTGGCTCCACGGTGTCACAATGGAGCATTGATGAGAGGCCTCTCTGTGTCACCCTGGAGCTTTGGTTCCATGAAGCCCTGCAGTGTCACAATGGTCCCCTTGGTTTCTTAGTGTCACAATGCACCACTGATGACAGAAGGCCTGGCAATGTCACAATGGCCCCTTGGTTCCATGCAGCCCTGCAGGGTCACAAAGGCCTCTTGGTTTCATGGTGCCCCACAGTGTCACAATGGTCTCCTTGGTTCCATGGTGCCCCACAGCGTCACAATGCTTTGCTTATTCCATGGGGCCTCGTAGTGTCACAATGGTCTCCATGATTCCATGAGTCTCCTCAGTGCCACAACAGCCCCTTGGTTCCATGAGGTTGTGAAGTGTCTCAATGGTCTTTCCAAGGTTCCATGGTTCCATGAGGCCTTGCAATGTCACAGTGGACCTTTGGTTCCATGGGGTGTGACAATGTCCCAATGTCCCTTGTTCTCACAGGGCCCCACAGTGTCACCAGGGCCCCTTGGTCTATCAGGGCGCCACGGTGTCACAATGGTCCCTTGGTTCCATGGCCCCCTGTGCTGCTGCATTCCCCCCCTTCTCAGGCCGCCCTGCCAGCTGAGAAATGCTCCTGGGCCTCGGCCTTGGCCAACAGCCCCTGGGCTCAGCTCCTCACAAACACTGTCTGCTCCAGGCACTGCTGCTGCCCAACCAGCTCCTGGTTCCTTTAGCAGCAGCCCTGGCAGCTGTTGTTTCTGTTCCCTGCGTGGCACAACATCCCTGTTCTCACCCTGCCAAAGAAAGCTGCTGGTGCCAAGTGCGGCCAGGATGAACCATGGCTGGGACTGAAGCCCCTCTCTTGGGGCCCTGCAAGCAGCGCTCCAAAAGGAGCCCTTGCAGCTCTCCTGGGCCAGCCACTCCCTCGCAGCAGGGGCCTCTCCCAGGCCGGGAACTCTCCCGTTTGCTGCTCGGGGATCCTGAACAACGACGGAGCCTGGGCCGATCCCCCCTCCTCCAGGCTCAGCCCTTTGCCGCTGGGGAGATGCCAAAACATCCTCAGGGGGAGCATTCCCTGCCCTCAGGGAATTGCTCACAGGTGCCTTGCACTGACTCTTGGTGTCTGTGTGCACACAGGAGTGCCTGTGCTGGGGAAATGTGGCACAAATGCTGCTCTCTGAGGGCTTGGAGTGCCTTGGAGAGCTGAGCCAGTCAGGCCTGCAAGTGATGGTGAGTCACAAGCTGTAAGCTGAGTTCAATGCTGCTAAGAGTTGTTCTTTTGCTAAGTTGTTACATTGAATAGAAGTGATAAGCTAAGTTGAATATTGTTAAGTTTTTTATTGCAGAGCTACATCATTAAGTCCTAGGTTACAAGTAAGGTTAAATACTGTTAAGTGCTGTTCTTTTGCTAAATGCTGAAGTCTAAGGTATCAGTCAAGTCCTGGTTTTGGTTCATTTCTTCTTTGACTGGATTTTGTTTGGTTTTTTGTTGCTTTGTTTCTTTGGTGTGCCTAGAGTGCCCAGTCAGGAGCAGAGTGACTCTTGCCAAGGAACTCTGTGCTGCTCTCCCTTAATATTCAATCTGGTTTTTGCTGATTCCTTGCTGGGGATTTTTTCAGCGCTCTCAGCCCCTCGTTTGTAAGAGGGTGAAGGAGCCCTGGCCCAGGCTCTGGCCCTGGGGACACGGGGGGATGCTGCTGGGGGTCCCTGTCCCCTGTGCCACCCCCAGGGCCCCGCCCCCGGCCCCGTGTCAGGCTCTGGGCTCGATCTCGTGGAACATCCTCTCGGGGGAGGCTGTGGGGCCAGGGGGACCCGGGGGGGACAGGGGACCCCGCTGTGCACGAGCAGGGTTGGACTGCTCTGGGGGAACTGTGAGGGGGCCGGGGCAGAGGGACTCCCCAGTGACCTCACACAGCCCCTGTCATGTCACAGAGCCATCTGTGATTCCACAGAACCACCTATGATGTCACACAGGCCCTGTGATGTTAAAGCCCAGCATGGGATGAAACAAATCCCCCATGTGATGTCACAGAGCCAATGCTGGGATATCACTCTGGGCTGTCACACAGCTGCAGTCTGAGGTCACAAATCACCCCTGGATGTCACGGTCTCTTCTGTGATGTCACAGCCGGTTCTGTCATGTTACTCAGACATCCAGTGATGTCACAACCCAGTCTGATGTCACAGAGCCACCCTCCATGATGGTACAGTCTGCTCTATGGCCTTACACCCTACTCTATGATGTCACAGCCACCTCTGCGATGTCACAAGTCCATCAGCGATGTCACACAACCCTCTCTGTGATGCCATACTGCCACTCTGTAATGTCACTGCACACACTATGACCTCACACCCTGCTCTGTAACGTCACTGCACACACCATGACCATCACAGCCTGCTCCATGATGTCACACAGACCCCTCTATGATGCTGGAGCTGCTCCATGACCTCACACAACAAACTCTGTGATGTCAGAGCCCAGTCTGTGAGCTCACACAGCCCACTCTGTGCTGTCACACAGCCCCTTGCTGACATGCCAGCTGCTCTGTGCCTCTAGGACACAGCCACAGAGGTGCTGCTGTGACACAGCCCCCTCTGGGCCATGGCACAGCCCCTGCCAGTGCTGAGCCCCTGGGAGCTCAGTCTGTGCCCTGCTGGTGTCCCTGAGGGCCCTGGCAGTGCCCCAGCCCTGCTGGGCTCTGCACAGGAGCTGCTCCTGCCCAGAGCTGTCTCTGCAGCGCTGCCCTTGCCAGCAGCTGCCTCTGGGCCGGGAGCCGGCCCCAGCTCAGCAGCACAGACACAGCACAGGGACTTCAATGACCCTCTGGGCCTTTGGTGCTCTTTGCATCACACTCATCAGTGCCTCCGAGTGTGCTCCAAACCTCCTCAAAAACTCAAAATCAGATTCAAAGTCCAAACTTCCTTTAACTCTAAATGGCTCCCACTGAGGGACATAACTCATATGAAAGTGTCCCCAGGTTGCAGGTAGGGCAGAACACTGGTACTTTGACACAGTGTCAGTTGGAGATTGCACATATCAATGTATTACAGGAAGAAAAACCTAAGCAGGACCTCACAAATGTTTTCTCACTGTCTTTTTTTAAATATGTTACATTCAGTTGGAATACACGTCGAGCCTCTGGAGCAGTAGAATTCAGCAGCAGCCTCTGCAAGTTGCTGAGGATGTCAGCAGCCCCCACTGAGCCAGCCTGCCCAGAGACCGTGGGGGAATGGGCAGACAAGGAGAGCGTCCCCGGGGCTGGGCAAGCAGCACTCAGAGAGGCACAGGGGGGCTGCAGCTGGGAAATGGAGTGTGGAATGGGGCTGGGAAAGCCCTGCCTGGGCTGTGCCAAGCAGGACACACAAGCCCGCACTCCCATGCCCCAAACAATTCTTTCCATGAGACATTTTAAAGGAATTACAATTATTGGTGTCCTCTGAGTTGGATGTACTGGAGAAATAGCTACCAGAGATCCTCAGGAGCTCAAAACAACTGACCAGATTTTATTGGTAAATTTAGAAAATCAGAGAAACTTTGGCAAAAGGTACATTGTAACATTCAATCAGCAAAACACACTTCTCAAAGCATTAACTTGGCCCATTCAACTTCAGAATCTCTATGCCCATTCCATTTTAAGGTAATCAAAATTTGCAGAGAGAGAGAAAGAAATAGGAGAAGTAGACACAGAAAGAGAGAAAGACATATAAGATACAGAGAAGCACCCCCACCTGGATTCCAGTGTTGTTCAGATGGAAATTGCAAGAGGAGGGAGGGTCAAGATGTGTGTGCTTGCCTTGTGGTCAGACTTAAATACCCCTTGGTCTTCCTGGGCCCTTCCCCAGGTGGGGACTGGGGTCATTTGGTCCCTCAGGAGCTGGGCTGGGGGCTGCAGAGGTGGCTGTGGAGCATTGCCTGTGCTGTGCCAGGGGCTGGCAGACACTGCGGGGCTGGGATGGAGGCTCTGGGGGATTGGGGTTCCAGGGCAGGGCAGGGCTGGGCTCACCGGGCAGGGCAAAGCTGGACCTGCCCCTTCCTCCCCCCACACATGAAATGATCCAAGCCAACAATCTCCTCCAGTCTGTCCCAATAGGCAGTGTTGGAGGTGGACCCAAATTTGGAGACACGGGAACCTGGCCAGGAAGGACAGTTCTCTTCCATAGGAAGGAAAGCACAGAGCCTTCCCCAGGGTTTTGGGCACAGATGAGAGGTGACCCTTGTGAAAGCACAGGCAGACAGACTTGTCCTGGCAATATTGCTATGGGAACAATGCCTGGATAGAAGGGAATTTGGTTTTGAAATCCCAGTTCTGGTCATGGCCTGGAGGAGAAGGACAGTTCTTTACCACAGGAAGGAAAGCACGGAGCCCCAGTGTTTCAGCAGCAGATGAGAAGAGACCCTCAACATGCCAAGGTCAGCTGGACCAGTCAGGTGGCCCACGGGAGGCCAAACCAGCCAGACCTGTTCTGTGTCCCCTTGGTTTTATGGGGCCCTGAGGTGTCACAAGGCTGCCTTGGTTCCATGGGGTCCCACAGTTTCACAATGGCTCCCAGCTTCCTGAAGGTCCCGGTGTCACAAAGGCCCCAAGGATTCCATGAGGCCTTGAAGTGCCACAATGGTCTCTGTGCTTCCACAGGCCTCACAATGTCATGTGTCTCCTCTGTTCCGTGAGCCCTGCAATGTCACAATGGGCCTTTGGACCATGAGGGTTTGTGGTGTCACAATGGTCTCCGTTGGCTCCACGGTGTCACAATGGAGCATTGATGAGAGGCGGCCTCTCTGTGTCACCCTGGAGCTTTGGTTCCATGAAGCCCTGCAGTGTCACAATGGTCCCCCCTTGGTTTCTTAGTGTCACAATGCACCACTGATGACAGAAGGCCTGGCAATGTCACAATGGCCCCTTGGTTCCATGCAGCCCTGCAGGGTCACAAAGGCCTCTTGGTTTCATGGTGCCCCACAGTGTCACAATGGTCTCCTTGGTTCCATGGTGCCCCACAGCGTCACAATGCTTTGCTTATTCCATGGGGCCTCGTAGTGTCACAATGGTCTCCATGATTCCATGAGTCTCCTCAGTGCCACAACAGCCCCTTGGTTCCATGAGGTTGTGAAGTGTCTCAATGGTCTTTCCAAGGTTCCATGGTTCCATGAGGCCTTGCAATGTCACAGTGGACCTTTGGTTCCATGGGGTGTGACAATGTCCCAATGTCCCTTGTTCTCACAGGGCCCCACAGTGTCACCAGGGCCCCTTGGTCTATCAGGGCGCCACGGTGTCACAATGGTCCTTGGTTCCATGGGCCCTGTGCTGCATTCCCCCCCCCCCCTTCTCAGGCCGCCCTGCCAGCTGAGAAATGCTCCCTGGGCCTCGGCCTTGGCCAACAGCCCCTGGGCTCAGCTCCTCACAAACACTGTCTGCTCCAGGCACTGCTGCTGCCCAACCAGCTCCTGGTTCCTTTAGCAGCAGCCCTGGCAGCTGTTTCTGTTCCCTGCGTGGCACAACATCCCTGTTCTCACCCTGCCAAAGAAAGCTGCTGGTGCCAAGTGCGGCCAGGATGAACCATGGCTGGGACTGAAGCCCCTCTCTTGGGGCCCTGCAAGCAGCGCCCAAAAGGAGCCCTTGCAGCTCTCCTGGGCCAGCCACTCCCTCGCAGTGGGGCCTCTCCCAGGCGGGGAACTCTCCCGTTTGCTGCACTCGGGGATCCTGAACAACGACGGAGCCTGGGCCGATCCCCCACTCCTCCAGGCTCAGCCCTTTGCCCGCTGGGGAGATGCCAAAACATCCTCAGGGAGCATTCCCTGCCCTCAGGGGAATTGCTCACAGGTGCCTTGCACTGACTCTTGGTGTCTGTGTGCACACAGGAGTGCCTGTGCTGGGGAAATGTGGCACAAATGCTGCTCTCTGAGGGCTTGGAGTGCCTTGGAGAGCTGAGCCAGTCAGGCCTGCAAGTGATGGTGAGTCACAAGCTGTAAGCTGAGTTCAATGCTGCTAAGAGTTGTTCTTTTGCTAAGTTGTTACATTGAATAGAAGTGTTATAAGCTAAGTTGAATATTGTTAAGTTTTATTGCAGAGCTACATCATTAAGTCCTAGGTTACAAGTAAGGTTAAATACTGTTAAGTGCTGTTCTTTTGCTAAATGCTGAAGTCTAAGGTATCAGTCAAGTCCTGGTTTTGGTTCATTTCTTCTTTGACTGGATTTTGTTTTGTTTTTTTTTGTTGCTTTGTTTCTTTGGTGTGCCTAGAGTGCCCAGTCAGGAGCAGAGTGACTCTTGCCAAGGAACTCTGTGCTGCTCTCCTTAATATTCAATCTGGTTTTTTTTGCTGATTCCTTGCTGGGATTTTTTTCAGCGCTCTCAGCCCCCTCGTTTGTAAGAGGGTGAAGGAGCCCTGGCCCAGGCTCTGGCCCTGGGGGACACGGGGATGCTGGGGGGGGTCCCTGTCCCCCCTGTGCCACCCCCAGGGCCCCCGGCCCCCGGCCCCGTGTCAGGCTCTGGGCTCGATCTCGTGGAACATCCTCCTGGGGGAGGCTGTGGGGCCAGGGGGACCGGGGGGACAGGGGACCCCGCTGTGCACGAGCAGGGTTGGACTGCTCTGGGGGGAACTGTGGGGGGCGGGGCAGAGGGACCTCCCAGTGACCCTCACACAGCCCCTGTCATGTCACAGAGCCATCTGTGATTCCACAGAACCACCTATGATGTCACACAGGCCCTGTGATGTTAAAGCCCAGCATGGGATGAAACAAATCCCCCATGTGATGTCACAGAGCCAATGCTGGATATCACTCTGGGCTGTCACACAGCTGCTGCAGTCTGAGGTCACAAATCACCCCCTGATGTCACGGTCTCTTCTGTGATGTCACAGCCGGTTCTGTCATGTTACTCAGACATCCAGCGATGTCACAACCCAGTCTGATGTCACAGAGCCACCCTCCATGATGGTACAGTCTGCTCTATGGCCTTACACCCTACTCTATGATGTCACAGCCACCTCTGCGATGTCACAAGTCCATCAGCGATGTCACACAACCCTCTCTGTGATGCCATACTGCCACTCTGTAATGTCACTGCACACACTATGACCTCACACCCTGCTCTGTAACGTCACTGCACACACCATGACCATCACAGCCTGCTCTATGATGTCACACAGACCCTCTATGATGCTGGAGCTGCTCCATGACCTCACACAACAAACTCTGTGATGTCAGAGCCCAGTCTGTGAGCTCACACAGCCCACTCTGTGCTGTCACACAGCCCCTTGCTGACATGCCAGCTGCTCTGTGCCTCTAGGACACAGCCACAGAGGTGCTGCTGTGACACAGCCCCCTCTGGGCCATGGCACAGCCCCTGCCAGTGCTGAGCCCCTGGGAGCTCAGTCTGTGCCCTGCTGGTGTCCCTGAGGGGGCCCTGGCAGTGCCCCAGCCCTGCTGGGCTCTGCACAGGAGCTGCTCCTGCCCAGAGCTGTCTCTCTGCAGCGCTGCCCTTGCCAGCAGCTGCCTCTGGGCCAGGAGCCCGGCCCAGCTCAGCAGCACAGACACAGCACAGGGACTTCAATGACCCTCTGGGCCTTTGGTGCTTTTTGCATCACACACTCATCAGTGCCTCCGAGTGTGCTCCAAACCTCCTCAAAAACTCAAAATCAGATTCAAAGTCCAAACTTCCTTTAACTCTAAATGGCTCCCACTGAGGGACATAACTCATATGAAAGTGTCCCCAGGTTGCAGGTAGGGCAGAACACTGGTACTTTGACACAGTGTCAGTTGGAGATTGCACATATCAATGTATTACAGGAAGAAAAACCTAAGCAGGACCTCACAAATGTTTTCTCACTGTCTTTTTTTTAAATATGTTACATTCAGTTGGAATACACGTCGAGCCTCTGGAGCAGTAGAATTCAGCAGCAGCCTCTGCAAGTTGCTGAGGATGTCAGCAGCCCCCACTGAGCCAGCCCTGCCCAGAGACCGTGGGGGAATGGGCAGACAAGGAGAGCGTCCCCGGGGCTGGGCAAGCAGCACTCAGAGGCACCAGGGGCTGCAGCTGGGAAATGGAGTGTGGAATGGGGCTGGGAAAGCCCTGCCTGGGCTGTGCCAAGCAGGACACACAAGCCCGCACTCCCATGCCCCAAACAATTCTTTCCATGAGACATTTTAAAGGAATTACAATTATTGGTGTCCTCTGAGTTGGATGTACTGGAGAAATAGCTACCAGAGATCCTCAGGAGCTCAAAACAACTGACCAGATTTTATTGGTAAATTTAGAAAATCAGAGAAACTTTGGCAAAAGGTACATTGTAACATTCAATCAGCAAAACACACTTCTCAAAGCATTAACTTGGCCCATTCAACTTCAGAATCTCTATGCCCATTCCATTTTAAGGTAATCAAAATTTGCAGAGAGAAAGAAATAGGAGAAGTAGACACAGAAAGAAAGAAAGATATATAAGATACAGAGAAGCACCCCCACCTGGATTCCAGTGTTGTTCAGATGGAAATTGCAAGAGGAGGGAGGGTCAAGATGTGTGCTTGCCTTGTGGTCAGACTTAAATACCCCTTGGTCTTCCTGGGCCCTTCCCCAGGTGGGGACTGGGGTCATTTGGTCCCTCAGGAGCTGGGCTGGGGGCTGCAGGTGGCTGTGGAGCATTGCCTGTGCTGTGCCAGGGGCTGGCAGACACTGCGGGGCTGGGATGGAGGCTCTGGGGGATTGGGGTTCCAGGGCAGGGCAGGGCTGGGCTCACACGGCAGGGCAAAGCTGGACCTGCCCTTCCTCCCCACACATGAAATGATCCAAGCCAACAATCTCCTCCAGTCTGTCCCAATAGGCAGTGTTGAGGTGGACCCAAATTTGGAGAGACGGGAACCTGGCCAGGAAGGACAGTTCTCTTCCATAGGAAGGAAAGCACAGAGCCTTCCCCAGGGTTTTGGGCACAGATGAGAGGTGACCCTTGTGAAAGCACAGGCAGACAGACTTGTCCTGGCAATATTGCTATGGGAACAATGCCTGGATAGAAGGGAATTTGGTTTTGAAATCCCAGTTCTGGTCATGGCCTGGAGGAGAAGGACAGTTCTTTACCACAGGAAGGAAAGCACGGAGCCCCAGTGTTTCAGCAGCAGATGAGAAGAGACCCTCAACATGCCAAGGTCAGCTGGACCAGTCAGGTGGCCCACGGGAGGCCAAACCAGCCAGACCTGTTCTGTGTCCCCTTGGTTTTATGGGGCCCTGAGGTGTCACAAGGCTGCTGCCTTGGTTCCATGGGGTCCCACAGTTTCACAATGGCTCCCAGCTTCCTGAAGGTCCCTGCGGTGTCACAAAGGCCCCAAGGATTCCATGAGGGCCTTGAAGTGCCACAATGGTCTCTGTGCTTCCACAGGCCTCACAATGTCATGTCACTCCTCTGTTCCGTGAGAGCCCTGCAATGTCACAATGGGCCTTTGGACCATGAGGGTTTGTGGTGTCACAATGGTCTCCGTTGGCTCCACGGTGTCACAATGGAGCATTGATGAGAGGCGGCCTCTGTGTCACCCTGGAGCTTTGGTTCCATGAAGCCCTGCAGTGTCACAATGGTCCCCCCTTGGTTTCTTAGTGTCACAATGCACCACTGATGACAGAAGGCCTGGCAATGTCACAATGGCCCCTTGGTTCCATGCAGCCCTGCAGGGTCACAAAGGCCTCTTGGTTTCATGGTGGCCCCACAGTGTCACAATGGTCTCCTTGGTTCCATGGTGCCCCACAGCGTCACAATGCTTTGCTTATTCCATGGGGCCTCGTAGTGTCACAATGGTCTCCATGATTCCATGAGTCTCCTCAGTGCCACAACAGCCCCTTGGTTCCATGAGGAGGTTGTGTGAAGTGTCTCAATGGTCTTTCCAAGGTTCCATGGTTCCATGAGGCCTTGCAATGTCACAGTGGACCTTTGGTTCCATGGGGTGTGACAATGTCCCAATGTCCCTTGTTCTCACAGGGCCCCACAGTGTCACCAGGGCCCCTTGGTCTATCAGGGCGCCACGGTGTCACAATGGTCCCTTGGTTCCATGGGCCCTGTGCTGCTGCATTCCCCCCCCTTCTCAGGCCGCCCTGCCAGCTGAGAAATGCTCCCTGGGCCTCGGCCTTGGCCAACAGCCCCTGGGCTCAGCTCCTCACAAACACTGTCTGCTCCAGGCACTGCTGCTGCCCAACCAGCTCCTGGTTCCTTTAGCAGCAGCCCTGGCAGCTGTTTCTGTTCCCTGCGTGGCACAACATCCCTGTTCTCACCCTGCCAAAGAAAGCTGCTGGGGCCAAGTGCGGCCAGGATGAACCATGGCTGGGACTGAAGCCCCTCTCTTGGGGCCCTGCAAGCAGCTCCAAAAGGAGCCCTTGCAGCTCTCCTGGGCCAGCCACTCCCCCTCAGTGGGGCCTCTCCCAGCCGGGAACTCTCCCGTTTGCTGCACTCGGGGATCCTGAACAACGACGGAGCCTGGGCCGATCCCCCCCTCCTCCAGGCTCAGCCCTTTGCCCGCTGGGGAGATGCCAAAACATCCTCAGGGAGCATTCCCTGCCCTCAGGGAATTGCTCACAGGTGCCTTGCACTGACTCTTGGTGTCTGTGTGCACACAGGAGTGCCTGTGCTGGGAAATGTGGCACAAATGCTGCTCTCTGAGGGCTTGGAGTGCCTTGGAGAGCTGAGCCAGTCAGGCCTGCAAGTGATGGTGAGTCACAAGCTGTAAGCTGAGTTCAATGCTGCTAAGAGTTGTTCTTTTGCTAAGTTGTTACATTGAATAGAAGTTATAAGCTAAGTTGAATATTGTTAAGTTTTATTGCAGAGCTACATCATTAAGTCCTAGGTTACAAGTAAGGTTAAATACTGTTAAGTGCTGTTCTTTTGCTAAATGCTGAAGTCTAAGGTATCAGTCAAGTCCTGGTTTTGGTTCATTTCTTCTTTGACTGGATTTTGTTTGGTTTTTTGTTGCTTTGTTTCTTTGGTGTGCCTAGAGTGCCCAGTCAGGAGCAGAGTGACTCTTGCCAAGGAACTCTGTGCTGCTCTCCTTAATATTCAATCTGGTTTTGCTGATTCCTTGCTGATTTTTTTTCAGCGCTCTCAGCCCCTCGTTTGTAAGAGGGTGAAGGAGCCCTGGCCCAGGCTCTGGCCCTGGGGACACAGGGGATGCTGCGGGGGGTCCCTGTCCCCTGTGCCACCCCCCCAGGGCCCCGGCCCCCCCGGCCCCGTGTCAGGCTCTGGGCTCGATCTCGTGGAACATCCTCTGGGGAGGCTGTGGGGCCAGGGGGGACCGGGGGACAGGGGACCCCGCTGTGCACGAGCAGGGTTGGACTGCTCTGGGGGGAACTGTGAGGGGGGCCGGGGCAGAGGGACCTCTCCAGTGACCTCACACAGCCCCTGTCATGTCACAGAGCCATCTGTGATTCCACAGAACCACCTATGATGTCACACAGGCCCTGTGATGTTAAAGCCCAGCATGGGATGAAACAAATCCCCCATGTGATGTCACAGAGCCAATGCTGGGATATCACTCTGGGCTGTCACACAGCTGCAGTCTGAGGTCACAAATCACCCCTGGATGTCGGTCTCTTCTGTGATGTCACAGCCGGTTCTGTCATGTTACTCAGACATCCAGCGATGTCACAACCCAGTCTGATGTCACAGAGCCACCCTCCATGATGGTACAGTCTGCTCTATGGCCTTACACCCTACTCTATGATGTCACAGCCACCTCTGCGATGTCACAAGTCCATCAGCGATGTCACACAACCCTCTCTGTGATGCCATACTGCCACTCTGTAATGTCACACACACACACTATGACCTCACACCCTGCTCTGTAACGTCACTGCACACACACCATGACCATCACAGCCTGCTCCATGATGTCACACAGACCCCTCTATGATGCTGGAGCTGCTCCATGACCTCACACAACAAACTCTGTGATGTCAGAGCCCAGTCTGTGAGCTCACACAGCCCACTCTGTGCTGTCACACAGCCCCTTGCTGACATGCCAGCTGCTCTGTGCCTCTAGGACACAGCCACAGAGGTGCTGCTGTGACACAGCCCCCCTCTGGGCCATGGCACAGCCCCTGCCAGTGCTGAGCCCCTGGGAGCTCAGTCTGTGCCCTGCTGGTGTCCCTGAGGGGCCCTGGCAGTGCCCCAGCCCTGCTGGGCTCTGCACAGGAGCTGCTCCTGCCCAGAGCTGTCTCTCTGCAGCGCTGCCCTTGCCAGCAGCTGCTGCCTGGGCCAGGAGCCCGGCCCAGCTCAGCAGCACAGACACAGCACAGGGACTTCAATGACCCTCTGGGCCTTTGGTGTTTTTGCATCACACTCATCAGTGCCTCCGAGTGTGCTCCAAACCTCCTCAAAAACTCAAAATCAGATTCAAAGTCCAAACTTCCTTTAACTCTAAATGGCTCCCACTGAGGGACATAACTCATATGAAAGTGTCCCCAGGTTGCAGGTAGGGCAGAACACTGGTACTTTGACACAGTGTCAGTTGGAGATTGCACATATCAATGTATTACAGGAAGAAAAACCTAAGCAGGACCTCACAAATGTTTTCTCACTGTCTTTTTAAATATGTTACATTCAGTTGGAATACACGTCGAGCCTCTGGAGCAGTAGAATTCAGCAGCAGCCTCTGCAAGTTGCTGAGGATGTCAGCAGCCCCCACTGAGCCAGCCCTGCCCAGAGACCGTGGGGGAATGGGCAGACAAGGAGAGCGTCCCGGGGCTGGGCAAGCAGCACTCAGAGGCACCAGGGGCTGCAGCTGGGAAATGGAGTGTGGAATGGGGCTGGGAAAGCCCTGCCTGGGCTGTGCCAAGCAGGACACACAAGCCCGCACTCCCATGCCCCAAACAATTCTTTCCATGAGACATTTTAAAGGAATTACAATTATTGGTGTCCTCTGAGTTGGATGTACTGGAGAAATAGCTACCAGAGATCCTCAGGAGCTCAAAACAACTGACCAGATTTTATTGGTAAATTTAGAAAATCAGAGAAACTTTGGCAAAAGGTACATTATAACATTCAATCAGCAAAACACACTTCTCAAAGCATTAACTTGGCCCATTCAACTTCAGAATCTCTATGCCCATTCCATTTTAAGGTAATCAAAATTGCAGAGAGAGAGAAAGAAATAGAGAAGTAGACACAGAAAGAGAGAAAGACATATAAGATACAGAGAAGCACCCCCACCTGGATTCCAGTGTTGTTCAGATGGAAATTGCAAGAGGAGGGAGGGTCAAGATGTGTGCTTGCCTTGTGGTCAGACTTAAATACCCCTTGGTCTTCCTGGGCCCTTCCCCAGGTGGGGACTGGGGTCATTTGGTCCCTCAGGAGCTGGGCTGGGGGCTGCAGAGGTGGCTGTGGAGCATTGCCTGTGCTGTGCCAGGGGCTGGCAGACACTGCGGGGCTGGGATGGAGGCTCTGGGGGATTGGGGTTCCAGGGCAGGGCAGGGCTGGGCTCACCGGGCAGGGCAAAGCTGGACCTGCCCCTTCCTCCCCCACACATGAAATGATCCAAGCCAACAATCTCCTCCAGTCTGTCCCAATAGGCAGTGTTGGAGGTGGACCCAAATTTGGAGACACGGGAACCTGGCCAGGAAGGACAGTTCTCTTCCATAGGAAGGAAAGCACAGAGCCTTCCCCAGGGTTTTGGGCACAGATGAGAGGTGACCCTTGTGAAAGCACAGGCAGACAGACTTGTCCTGGCAATATTGCTATGGGAACAATGCCTGGATAGAAGGGAATTTGGTTTTGAAATCCCAGTTCTGGTCATGGCCTGGAGGAGAAGGACAGTTCTTTACCACAGGAAGGAAAGCACGGAGCCCCAGTGTTTCAGCAGCAGATGAGAAGAGACCCTCAACATGCCAAGGTCAGCTGGACCAGTCAGGTGGCCCACGGGAGGCCAAACCAGCCAGACCTGTTCTGTGTCCCCTTGGTTTTATGGGGCCCTGAGGTGTCACAAGGCTGCCTTGGTTCCATGGGGTCCCACAGTTTCACAATGGCTCCCAGCTTCCTGAAGGTCCCGCGGTGTCACAAAGGCCCCAAGGATTCCATGAGGCCTTGAAGTGCCACAATGGTCTCTGTGCTTCCACAGGCCTCACAATGTCATGTCACTCCTCTGTTCCGTGAGCCCTGCAATGTCACAATGGGCCTTTGGACCATGAGGGTTTGTGGTGTCACAATGGTCTCCGTTGGCTCCACGGTGTCACAATGGAGCATTGATGAGAGGCGGCCTCTCTGTGTCACCCTGGAGCTTTGGTTCCATGAAGCCCTGCAGTGTCACAATGGTCCCCCTTGGTTTCTTAGTGTCACAATGCACCACTGATGACAGAAGGCCTGGCAATGTCACAATGGCCCCTTGGTTCCATGCAGCCCTGCAGGGTCACAAAGGCCTCTTGGTTTCATGGTGCCCCACAGTGTCACAATGGTCTCCTTGGTTCCATGGTGCCCCACAGCGTCACAATGCTTTGCTTATTCCATGGGGCCTCGTAGTGTCACAATGGTCTCCATGATTCCATGAGTCTCCTCAGTGCCACAACAGCCCCTTGGTTCCATGAGGTTGTGAAGTGTCTCAATGGTCTTTCCAAGGTTCCATGGTTCCATGAGGCCTTGCAATGTCACAGTGGACCTTTGGTTCCATGGGGTGTGACAATGTCCCAATGTCCCTTGTTCTCACAGGGGCCCCACAGTGTCACCAGGGCCCCTTGGTCTATCAGGGGGCGCCACGGTGTCACAATGGTCCCTTGGTTCCATGGGCCCTGTGCTGCTGCATTCCCCCCTCCCTTCTCAGGCCGCCCTGCCAGCTGAGAAATGCTCCCTGGGCCTCGGCCTTGGCCAACAGCCCCTGGGCTCAGCTCCTCACAAACACTGTCTGCTCCAGGCACTGCTGCTGCCCAACCAGCTCCTGGTTCCTTTAGCAGCAGCCCTGGCAGCTGTTTCTGTTCCCTGCGTGGCACAACATCCCTGTTCTCACCCTGCCAAAAGCTGCTGGTGCCAAGTGCGGCCAGGATGAACCATGGCTGGGACTGAAGCCCCTCTCTTGGGGCCCTGCAAGCGCTCCAAAAGGAGCCCTTGCAGCTCTCCTGGGCCAGCCACTCCCTCGCAGTGGGGCCTCTCCCAGGCGGGAACTCTCCCGTTTGCTGCACTCGGGGATCCTGAACAACGACGGAGCCTGGGCCGATCCCCCCCACTCCTCCAGGCTCAGCCCTTTGCCCGCTGGGGAGATGCCAAAACATCCTCAGGGAGCATTCCCTGCCCTCAGGGGAATTGCTCACAGGTGCCTTGCACTGACTCTTGGTGTCTGTGTGCACACAGGAGTGCCTGTGCTGGGGAAATGTGGCACAAATGCTGCTCTCTGAGGGCTTGGAGTGCCTTGGAGAGCTTGAGCCAGTCAGGCCTGCAAGTGATGGTGAGTCACAAGCTGTAAGCTGAGTTCAATGCTGCTAAGAGTTGTTCTTTTGCTAAGTTGTTACATTGAATAGAAGTGATAAGCTAAGTTGAATATTGTTAAGTTTTATTGCAGAGCTACATCATTAAGTCCTAGGTTACAAGTAAGGTTAAATACTGTTAAGTGCTGTTTCTTTTGCTAAATGCTGAAGTCTAAGGTATCAGTCAAGTCCTGGTTTTGGTTCATTTCTTCTTTGACTGGATTTTGTTTGTTTTTTTGTTGCTTTGTTTCTTTGGTGTGCCTAGAGTGCCCAGTCAGGAGCAGAGTGACTCTTGCCAAGGAACTCTGTGCTGCTCTCCCTTAATATTCAATCTGGTTTTGCTGATTCCTTGCTGGGATTTTTTCAGCGCTCTCAGCCCCTCGTTTGTAAGAGGGTGAAGGAGCCCTGGCCCAGGCTCTGGCCCTGGACTGGGGGGGGATGCTGCCGGGGGTCCCTGTCCCCTGTTGCCCCCCCCCAGGGCCCCGGCCCCCGGCCCCGTGTCAGGCTCTGGGCTCGATCTCGTGGAACATCCTCTGGGGAGGCTGTGGGGCAGGGGGGACCGGGGGGGACAGGGGACCCCGCTGTGCACGAGCAGGGTTGGACTGCTCTGGGGGGAACTGTGAGGGGGGCGGGGCAGAGGGACCTCCCAGTGACCTCACACAGCCCCTGTCATGTCACAGAGCCATCTGTGATTCCACAGAACCACCTATGATGTCACACAGGCCCTGTGATGTTAAAGCCCAGCATGGGATGAAACAAATCCCCATGTGATGTCACAGAGCCAATGCTGGGATATCACTCTGGGCTGTCACACAGCTGCAGTCTGAGGTCACAAATCACCCCTGGATGTCACGGTCTCTTCTGTGATGTCACAGCCGGTTCTGTCATGTTACTCAGACATCCAGCGATGTCACAACCCAGTCTGATGTCACAGAGCCACCCTCCATGATGGTACAGTCTGCTCTATGGCCTTACACCCTACTCTATGATGTCACAGCCACCTCTGCGATGTCACAAGTCCATCAGCGATGTCACACAACCCTCTCTGTGATGCCATACTGCCACTCTGTAATGTCACTGCACACACTATGACCTCACACCCTGCTCTGTAACGTCACTGCACACACCATGACCATCACAGCCTGCTCCATGATGTCACACAGACCCCTCTATGATGCTGGAGCTGCTCCATGACCTCACACAACAAACTCTGTGATGTCAGAGCCCAGTCTGTGAGCTCACACAGCCCACTCTGTGCTGTCACACAGCCCCTTGCTGACATGCCAGCTGCTCTGTGCCTCTAGGACACAGCCACAGAGGTGCTGCTGTGACACAGCCCCCTCTGGGCCATGGCACAGCCCCTGCCAGTGCTGAGCCCCTGGGAGCTCAGTCTGTGCCCTGCTGGTGTCCCTGAGGGGCCCTGGCAGTGCCCCAGCCCTGCTGGGCTCTGCACAGGAGCTGCTCCTGCCCAGAGCTGTCTCTCTGCAGCGCTGCCCTTGCCAGCAGCTGCCTCTGGGCCAGGAGCCCGGCCCAGCTCAGCAGCACAGACACAGCACAGGGACTTCAATGACCCTCTGGGCCTTTGGTGCTTTTTGCATCACACTCATCAGTGCCGAGTGTGCTCCAAACCTCCTCAAAAACTCAAAATCAGATTCAAAGTCCAAACTTCCTTTAACTCTAAATGGCTCCCACTGAGGGACATAACTCATATGAAAGTGTCCCCAGGTTGCAGGTAGGGCAGAACACTGGTACTTTGACACAGTGTCAGTTGGAGATTGCACATATCAATGTATTACAGGAAGAAAAACCTAAGCAGGACCTCACAAATGTTTTCTCACTGTCTTTTTAAATATGTTACATTCAGTTGGAATACACGTCGAGCCTCTGGAGCAGTAGAATTCAGCAGCAGCCTCTGCAAGTTGCTGAGGATGTCAGCAGCCCCCACTGAGCCAGCCCTGCCCAGAGACCGGGGGGGAATGGGCAGACAAGGAGAGCGTCCCGGGGCTGGGCAAGCAGCACTCAGAGGCACCAGGGGCTGCAGCTGGGAAATGGAGTGTGGAATGGGGCTGGGAAAGCCCTGCCTGGGCTGTGCCAAGCAGGACACACACAAGCCCGCACTCCCATGCCCCAAACAATTCTTTCCATGAGACATTTTAAAGGAATTACAATTATTGGTGTCCTCTGAGTTGGATGTACTGGAGAAATACCTACCAGAGATCCTCAGGAGCTCAAAACAACTGACCAGATTTTATTGGTAAATTTAGAAAATCAGAGAAACTTTGGCCAAAAGGTACATTGTAACATTCAATCAGCAAAACACACTTCTCAAAGCATTAACTTGGCCCATTCAACTTCAGAATCTCTATGCCCATTCCATTTTAAGGTAATCAAAATTTGCAGAGAGAAAGAAATAGGAGAAGTAGACACAGAAAAGAAAGAAAGACATATAAGATACAGAGAAGCACCCCACCTGGATTCCAGTGTTGTTCAGATGGAAATTGCAAGAGGAGGGAGGGTCAAGATGTGTGCTTGCCTTGTGGTCAGACTTAAATACCCCTTGGTCTTCCTGGGCCCTTCCCCAGGTGGGGACTGGGGTCATTTGGTCCCTCAGGAGCTGGGCTGGGGGCTGCAGAGGTGGCTGTGGAGCATTGCCTGTGCTGTGCCAGGGGCTGGCAGACACTGCGGGGCTGGGATGGAGGCTCTGGGGGATTGGGGTTCCAGGGCAGGGCAGGGCTGGGCTCACCGGGCAGGGCAAAGCTGGACCTGCCCCTTCCTCCCCCCACATGAAATGATCCAAGCCAACAATCCTCCAGTCTGTCCCAATAGGCAGTGTTGGAGGTGGACCCAAATTTGGAGACACGGGAACCTGGCCAGGAAGGACAGTTCTCTTCCATAGGAAGGAAAGCACAGAGCCTTCCCCAGGGTTTTGGGCACAGATGAGAGGTGACCCTTGTGAAAGCACAGGCAGACAGACTTGTCCTGGCAATATTGCTATGGGAACAATGCCTGGATAGAAGGGAATTTGGTTTTGAAATCCCAGTTCTGGTCATGGCCTGGAGGAGAAGGACAGTTCTTTACCACAGGAAGGAAAGCACGGAGCCCCAGTGTTTCAGCAGCAGATGAGAAGAGACCCTCAACATGCCAAGGTCAGCTGGACCAGTCAGGTGGCCCACGGGAGGCCAAACCAGCCAGACCTGTTCTGTGTCCCCTTGGTTTTATGGGGCCCTGAGGTGTCACAAGGCTGCCTTGGTTCCATGGGGTCCCACAGTTTCACAATGGCTCCCAGCTTCCTGAAGGTCCCGCGGTGTCACAAAGGCCCCAAGGATTCCATGAGGCCTTGAAGTGCCACGGTGTCACAATGGAGCATTGATGAGAGGCGGCCTCTCTGTGTCACCCTGGAGCTTTGGTTCCATGAAGCCCTGCAGTGTCACAATGGTCCCCTTGGTTTCTTAGTGTCACAATGCACCACTGATGACAGAAGGCCTGGCAATGTCACAATGGCCCCTTGGTTCCATGCAGCCCTGCAGGGTCACAAAGGCCTCTTGGTTTCATGGTGCCCCACAGTGTCACAATGGTCTCCTTGGTTCCATGGTGCCCCACAGCGTCACAATGCTTTGCTTATTCCATGGGGCCTCGTAGTGTCACAATGGTCTCCATGATTCCATGAGTTGGTCTATCAGGGCGCCACGGTGTCACAATGGTCCCTTGGTTCCATGGGCCTGTGCT
>JALJVW010003717.1:0-26523 GCA_024865655.1 Emberiza elegans
CCTGCTTGGTAACATTCATTTTGAAGACTTCTGTTGAGCAGGTAAGAAAGGTCAAAATGAAATCTTTTCCAGCTGTTTCCCACTGGTTTACCTGTTTGAGGGTTAAAATTCTGTGCTGCAGGTGAGCTGGGTGTGTGCAGAGCAGTGCAGCCCCAGAAACCCCTTGGTTTGCCCACAAGTTGTCCTGCCTTGTTCCCAGGTGTGCCCAGCTCTGGCAGGAGAAGGAGCCCGCAGCGCAGTGGGCACCGTGCCCTGCCCAGCCGGGGCTCTCTGGCACAGAGCAGCAGCAGCAGCGCCAGCACCGTTCAACCCGCTCCTGCCTTGGCTTCCCCTGGGACACAGAAGCCTCTGGAAATCAGCACCGCCAGTCGCGTTCCCAGCTTGGAGCAGCTGCTGCTGGTGGGCAGATGCTGCCAGTTCGACTGCTTCCAAAGGGAAGAAAGGCAGAGATGTACATGTGCACAGGCACTGGAGCCCTGGGCATGTCCAATAAAAAGGTGCAAATATGTGGGGAGATTTGTTAGGAAGCATTTCAGCTGTGATGCCAACAGTGGCTTCTCTCCTGGTTCTGTGTGTTCTAGACGAGCAATGCAATGGTTGGCTCTGACAATTAAGAAGTAGATGTTATGTGGATGTTCAAATGTGTAGTGATGGTATTGTAATATATCCTCCCATAGTCCTCTTTCCTGTCCCCCTTGTAATAGCCTTGGGAGTCAGGGCATTTGGGGAGGGCTGGCTTGTGACCAGCAGGCAGGGTGTAACAACACCTGACCTCCAGTCAAGATGCAAGAAAGTAATCTCCACCAATGGACAGCAGAGAAAGAGTTGACTGACAAAAGTTTTGCAGGGGCTAAGGGTATAAAAGGCAGAGCATCCTTTTTGTAGATGAGCACATGGCTGCTGGTCACAGAGACTCCCAATGCTGTAATTTTTCCTTATTCAGTCCTTTGTTAAGGTTTACTAAACCTTTAAAATTTTAAAAGTGAGAGTAATTTTCACATCTGCAATGCTGTGGGCCATTTTCTTGGTCTGGTTTCCTTTGCTTTGTGTCCCATCTGAGTGCTCAGCTGGGGTAGAGGCTGTAGGTGCTTGGGGCACTCTTGGAGTTCCTCTTGGATCCCCTGAACAACAGGGTTTGGCCCATGAGGGGAATTTGTGCTGCTTTGTGACAGAGAAGAACTTCCCAGGCTCTTTTGTGTTTGCTGTAGGGAAGGTTGGTTATTGCTTGGCATAAATTCACAGACCAACATGGAGCGTTTGCTTTGTGATGTCAGGGCATGGTTGCCACCTTGTCATAGTGACATCAGAAGGTTGCCTTGGTGCACGGAAGGCCTGAGTGTCAGAGCAGCCCTAGGCCTTGCTCACATCAGGAGAACCCTCCTGGTTGGAGCACTGGTCAGAGGGCAGCTGCACTCTGACAGGACATTTGTTTTTCTAGTGTTGGAGAAAACTTTCACAGCACTGGGACAATGATGCACCATGTGGCCACGGCAGCTTTTGCTGCTTATGGTGTTTGTTTTTCTGCGTATTACATTACACACTTTGTTCGTAAGTAGAGTTTTCCATTCTACTTAGGTTAGGGTGTATCCTAACCTGGCTTTTCTAGGTCTTCCTGCTCTTTCTTAGTGACTGAGTTTCTGATTTTGAAAGAGAAAGAGCATTAGGATGCCACTGGTTTGGTAAAGCTCCTGTCAAGAGGTTCAGGCTAAAAGGGGGTGTCTGTAGCCACCGGGGCAGCATTTGCAGGGGAACCTGAAGGGGTTCTGTTCCCTCCACGGGAGAGTCTGTGGCAGCAGAGTCTGTCATTTCCTCAGTTTGCTGGGACAAGCAAGACAGCTTTGAAAATGTAGACTGGCAGACCTTCAGGGAAGGCCTTCTAAAAACTCTGCAGTTGTTCCCAGAATTCAGGAAAGCTTCTTTCTTTCTACAGTTTCTCCTGAAAGGATTTGACTGTCTAACTTGAGCTTTTGCCAAGTGCTAAAATAGTGATTCCTTTGCAAGGAAACGCAAACTCTAAAGCAGTGAGTGTCTGCCACAGCTCAGGGGATTTTGGGGAAGCTTTTCTGAGCAACTGTTTCAAGCAAGTTAATGAGAATTGGTGCATGCAACTGATTAAAAAAAAAAAAAAAAAAAAGGACCTGAGAGATTTTTCAGAAGCTGTTTTATGTCTTTGGTAGAACAGGAGCATTGAGTGTTAAAGAAGAATTTGCATTTTCTTGGTCATGTTTGTATCCATTTACTGGCAAAACAGGCTGAAGTGTAGGCACAAGCCAAGAATATTGTCCTGATGCCTTGCTGGCTGTGTGAATGAAACGTGTCTCCTGGAGGGATGTTGTGAAATGGGAAATCATCTCTGTTTGGGTTGACTTGTTCTGTGGGATTCAGAGGCCCAGGCAGTTTTCTGACAGCATCTGGTTCATTTTCCTTCCCACTACAGGTCACCTGAGACATGTATTCAGAGGTGCTGATCCTGAGGTGAGTGAGAAAGGAACATTTCATGTTCCTGGTGTTTAAGAATTGTAGAGCAAGCTGAGAGCTTGGCCAGTAGCAATAGAGTGTAGAGGGCCAGCTAGGAAGGCTGAAAGAAAATCCATTTTCATGCCTGCAAGAAAAATAACAAAGGCAGAAATGGATATTTTTAAATTTCTATATCAAAGCTTTGAAGAACTACAAACCTAGTTTTTCAGAGAGAACTTGTTTGCTGACGGCAGATAGGGTGGAATACTTAAATAAGAACAATTTCCTGTACAGTTGAATTAGACAATTTTAATTTAGTCAGAGTCCCTTAGAATTCTGTTCCTTTCAAACTTTATGATATCTACTTAGAAGATGTGGTTATAGAACAGGAAGGCCACCTTGCAATGGTGCCTGCTGTATCTGAAGAGAAATGGGCACCTTTGTGGCTGGGGAGCTGCGTGGGCCAAAAGGACGCAGGGCTGGCGGCCTTGAGCAGCTGAAGATGAGGCAGCGAGTGGCCAGGTGGCCAAGAAGGCCAAGGGCACGGTGGCCTGTGCCAGCAGCAGTGGGGCAGCAGGAGCAGGGCAGTGAGCGTGGCCCTGTGCTGGGCAGCGCCATGGCCACAGCTGGAGTGCTGTGTGCAGCTGTGGGCCCTGGGAAGCAGAAAGTCATGGAGGGGCTGCAGCGTGTGCACAGAAGGACAGGGCAGCTGGGCTGGGGGGTGCAGCACAAGGCCAGTGAGGAGGTGCTGAGGGAGCTTTTAGCCTGAGAGAGGAGAATCTCCATCAGCAGATCTTGATCAACAAAACCAGGTGAGTGAAAGAATGGCAGCCACTCCACTCATGAAACATCCACTCTTTTATTTGTTAGAGAATATGAAGGAACAGCTGGATGTAGAGCTTCAGATAGCTCACAGTATGGTCAAGGCAAGGCATAAGAGGTTGGAGGAAGAAATGAAAATCATCAGAGAGAAACTTAATCGCTTCCGTCAGTCTCTGCAAAACTGAGGGAAAGAGGGATGCAGCCACTGCAGTCACCAATCTGGTGGTTTCTGCCCTTCTTGCCTTTCCAGTGCAGAGCAGCAGGGAGTGGGGTGATGCCTCTGAGTGCCATCCTGCTGTAGTGTGTATCAAAGTCACTCTGAAGGACATTTCCTGGTGTGCTGAATCTCAACTGCTGCCCTGGACAGTGAAACTTGTCCTTTGGCCTTTTGGCCAGCAGTCATCCAAATTGATTCCTGCTGGCCTGTTCCTGCTCAAGTTTTTTTTTTGGGGTGTTTTTACAGTGGAACTTGGTGACCCAGATGGAGGATTGAAACAAGCTGTTGTATCCCCTGTCAATCTGTTCTTTGCCTTTCCTCCCAGTCGATGACTCCTGGCTGACAGGGACAAGCTGTAGTGTCTGACTGCTTTGCTCTGTTTGACTTGAGGTGCAAGTGTTGACATCTCACCAGGCAGCAGCTGCTGAAGATTTTCCAGCCAATGTCTGGCCATGAAGGACCCCAAGTTTGGAGTGAGGCACAGGAACAGTGCCCACCAGAAATGCTCCAGGTCCAGCACATCATGGGCTCTGAACCTGCTGCCGCAGCAGCATCACCTCGAGGAAGCCCGTCTGTCAAGCCTGGGAACTCAAGCTCGGGCAGTTCCTGGGAACAGGAGGTTGAGGAGGAGTACCTGAAGCTGCTGGGTACGTCTGGGGTGTTTCTTGTCTGAGGGACAGTGTGTTGTGTGCAGGTGTCAGCAGAGCTGTACCAAATGCTCCTGCTGAGTTTGGTGTCACAGGGCCATTTAGGACTCCCCAGAGGAAGTGCTGTGCTCCGAGGCAGCCAGAGAGCGCTCCGGGTGTTCCTGCTGCCTCTGAGGGCACCTTGGACTGGCTTGGCTTTGCCTGAGCCTTCTCCCTCTCTGCTAAAGGCTGAAGCAGGGATTGTTCTTGGATCAGCAGAAGGCTGTGACCTAGCAAATGATCTGCAAGGCAAGCCCTGTGTGCTAGTGGCCAAACTGAACAGAATTTTTAGCTTCCTAAATTCTCCTTAGACTCCTGACTTCCAACCAGTCATCAGAGCAAAAAAACTTCACAGAAATGGACTGGCTTTGGAGTTTTGTCTTTTTGGTTGGGGATTTTTTTTTTGGGGGGGGGATTGGGATTGTTTTTTGTGTTTTTTGGTGGGGGGTTTTTTGTGGTGTTTTTCTCCATCCTGAAGGAGCCCTTCTGCCCCACGTCTTACTGATGTCATTTTTATGACTGTTACTGTTACCACTACTACATCTGCAGTTTATTTTCATGAGAATGCTGTATTTTTGTCAATAAGAGAATGCTATCTTTTTGTCAATAAGAACTACTTTGAAAGAACATCAGGTTACAGGACAAATAGAGAGCATGAGGTGTTTTCCATGTCCCCCAAAAAAAAAAACAGATACTTTGATAACAACCTTTATTTAATCTTCTAGTTTTATGCTTATCAAGATGTGTCCAAGAGACACATCCAAGTGGCGTGATCAGATAAAACTGTACTGCAGGCATTTCTCAGGAGAGAGCCTCCAGCCCAGCCATGGTATATTCCTCAGATCCATGGCACTTTTCCATACCCAATTCCCCTCTTTCCCATGACTGTTAGAATCCTACCCATTGGCCCAAGCCCTGCTCAGATCAGTCTCTAGGAGAACACATCAAGCCCTTTGTGATTCTGCAGCACAACCCAATGAAATCTTCTTGCCCTTAACAGCTGCCAGTGCTGTGCTCTCAGATAAGATCTGGTGGGGCTGAGACCAGAGCCCAGTGGATTCTGTGTCTATGATCACCTGTTGGGGACAAAAGGGCACTGATCTGTTGCCTCGGTGTGGCTGATCTCAAAGCCCATCCTGTTGTGTCCTGAATGGGGGCAACAGCTTGTCCGGGGCTCAGGCTGGCTGTGGCTTCTTCCCATCAGTGCCTGTCAGTGCTCATGCTTGGGCTTTGCCAGCCTTGTTGTGGTCTCACTGCCCTGTCCCTGAGGGCTGGTGGGACTGCAGAGGCTGGAGCCTTCCTTAGCTGGGAGAGGGGCATCTTTGAGCTCAGCCTGCTCATTAACAGGTGAGGGTCCTGATGCTGAAAGCCCCATCAGGATCGGTTATAGCTTGAGCTGCTCTGGTTTACAAATGGGAAGGCACTCTTTTGGCAAACTGCTGAAAGGTGGGCAAGATGTCCTCCTCTCCTGGGATTGCATCTCCCCGTGCTTTGTTTCCTGTCAAGAGAACTCTTCAAAGGACTGTACAAAATCAGTCTCTGTGCTGGCCACCTGTGCTGCAGAGCTGTCTGCCTGGTTGTGGTTGTTGTTTCTCCAGCTGACCAGAAAGGGCTCAGAGCTCCAGGCACTGGGGCTACCTTTTGTGTCTCCTGGAAGCTGGGATCTCTGCTTTAAAGTCAGCATCTTGCATTTTGTTTCCCTCAGGGAGAATGGTGAACCCCACTGAAAAATTTTGATGATGAAATACACACATCCGAAATATATTGGCAGCGGGTGAGTCCAACCGCAGTTACTCCTGCACAACCATGGGCCAGGTGTTTTTCTGGTGGAATGTCTATCCAGCGTGAAGTCAGGCCAGCTGCAAAGATGTTCACACAGTAAGGATAGATTGTCCCATCTCTCAATGCTGCTCAGAATTTGTGAGTGGGCTCAGAAGGCATTGTCAGAGATAGTCCTTGCTGCCCAGGTCTTGCCTGCATCAAGGAACAGGACCTGGAAGGTGTCCTTGTCTCTCAAGTGTGGGACAGCTCTGTGTTAATTTCTTTAGCATTTTTGTATGTCTCAAAATCATACTGGCACACTAATGAAAAAAAAAGAAGAAACTTGCTTGCCTGAAAGAGCAACCTACGCCCTATCAAAGCTGTGAGATAACAGTTCCCAGGAACAATTCTTTCCCTGGTTTGAAGAAGGAAACACTCTGTGGTCAGGATAGGAACCACACCATTTAGAAAGTGAAACCCAAGAGGAAAGACTAAACTCCCTTTAGAAGTTGAACCCCAGTGCTTCAGGAACAGGCCCAGTGCCCATGCACTTGAGAGGAAAATGCATCATCTGCCTCCTGGCAGAGAGCCCTCCTGCATCCTGCAGGTTTTAGGCATTTACAGCACAGATCTCCTGGGTGGGCTGGCTTTCACTGCAAGATCTAAACAGCTTCTCCTTTCTCTGCTTCTGTTTTGTTTCTAGGAGTTTTGGAGATGTTTATAGAGCACTTGACACTGCCACAGGAGGAGAGGTAAATGTCAACAGCACCTGCAAACTCTGCTGCTCTTGAGGGGCTTTCCCCTGTGGTGTGAGCTGTGGCTGGAGCTTTGGGCAGAGCAGTGCTGAAAAGGCACAAGAAGCACAGACTGGTGCCAGCCTGCAAAATACATTTGGGACTTTGTCCTCCTCAGCTGCCGGAAGGAAGGCACGGAGGGCAGCGGCTCCTTTCAGAGAAGGACGCGCTCACTCGCTCTCCATTGCTAAAAAACAAAGTGGTGCCTTTGAGCACCTCACTGCTCTTTGGGGCTACAGCTTCAGAGTCCTGAATTCTCATTTCTGGCTGCCAGCAAATCCCTCTGAAAGTTACTGGCAGTTCCTTAGCCACTTTCAGTGCTGCCCTTGGGAACTGCACATGGGGAGAGATCTGCAAGGCGTCCCTGAAAGCCCTAAGCCCTGCCCATAGCCCAAGATGTATCCACAGAGTATTAAGGCATGGATTACTTCTTCTGAGTCCTAGAAAGAGCAGCAGAGATTGTGGTCAGAGGTTTGTGGGTGATAACTGAGACACCACTGTTACCAAGTGGACAAGGCAAAATGTCAGTGGCCCACATGTCCTGTAACTGGCTCCCAAGGGAGCAGAGAAATGGGCTGTTGGAATGTCAGTTCCTAATTACTGCAGTGCCTAATCACAAGGCAGTTTGGCACAGCTCAGCTGTGTCATTGCAAAAATCACTCGCTCCGCGTGCCTTGTGGTCTCGTGCCACCAACCTCTCAAGTTACTGATTTTCAATGTCATTTTAGGTGGCCATAAAGAAAATAAATCTTCAAGGACGGAGGAGGAAGGAACTAACCTTTAATGAAATCATGATCATGAAGAGCTGTAGGAGTCCCAATGTTGTGAATTATTTAGACAGGTGAGAGGTCATGGTCTTATCCCATGGATGTGCGTTTACACACAGCAAACATGAGAGGTTAAAAACCCACTTTAGTCAGTTGCAGAAAGTAGAGCTGTTATTTTTATTTATTCATATTTCTCTACTCATCTCCAATGGATGAGAAGAGAGTGCATCTTGTCTGCATGAGTCTTCCCTAGCACATGTAGCTTAATAATTATTCCAAAATTATTCAAAACGTGGATAAGCTGTATCTTCCTAACTCAATAGCCTCGAAGTTCACTGCCTCCACATTTATTTGGGATTGATTTTTTAAAGTTTCTTTGTGCTGATGAACCATCCTAAAGTGGATTTCCCTTGGATTGTTGCCCCTCTTGCCATTGCTATGCATGCCAGGAAAACTAGGTTTTTTTCCAGAAATACCATGCCTGAAAGTTTTTTTATCTGGGCTGTTTCTAAACTGCACTTTTCATTTGCTGCCCATCTAAGACATCTCTTTTTTTTTCACAGCTGTGCCTTTCTCCTTGAGACTGCACAGATTGCAAACAATGCACAGCCAAGAGGAAATATCTATTCCTTTGATTCTGTCCTTGTCACAAAGGCATCTGGAAATAAGAAACCTGGAAGCAAAAAATCAGAGTAGCCATGCATGTTCATATCCACACCCTTGTTTCCTTCTTTCAGCTACCTTCTGGGTGAGGAACTCCTACTGGTTATAGAGTACATGGATGGAGGCACTCTGAGCGATGTCATCAGCGAGACCCACCTGTGTGAAGATGAGATGGCAGCCATCAGTCGGGAGGTCAGCAATCCCATCTGTGTTTCCAAGGGCTTGGGCAGGATTGTCTGGGAAACAGGGGCTCAGAACAGGAGAGGTTTCATGTGCCAAGCTTGTTTCTGTGTTGCTGCTATTCTATGGGCAAGTAAAAGCATCTCAAGTGAAAGGCCTGCCAGTGCCCCTGCCCTCACTGTACTCAGTGCCAGTACTCTTATCTCCTGCTGTTGAATTCTCGCTCTGTCTCTTGTATTTGTATTTGCTGTTCTCCACCTTGCCTCTCTAAATATTTGCCTGGAGTCTGTCTTCACTGCATTCCTTGCCTGTAAAAGCAAAGGTGCTGGTGGCAGGATTAGAAACAAACAGCAAAAAAAAAAAGAGAGAGACTAGTTTCTCTCAGTCCTCAGCTAAAAAGGATAGGAGTGCAGCCAAAATGCTCTTTGCTTCTGAGCACATGCACTGCAGCAGGAGTCATCCTGGCTGCTTTGCAGGGGACAGCCTACAAGAGCAGGTGCTGTTGCTCTTTCAAAAGCTGATGTGCCTTTCCTTAGAAAGGTCCTGCTCTGCAAGTGTTGGAGCAGCAAGCTCTTCCTCTCAGTGGCCCATTACTGTTCTGCCATTACTCCCCATTTCCCTGGAGAGGGAATCTTTTGGAGCTGTTTCCTTTCTTGTGTGATGAAATCACATCACTCATTTTTGCCCTCCTGTTTCTGTTTTTTCTCTCTCAGTGCCTGCAAGGACTGCATTTTCTTCATTCAAACAATGTGATCCATCGAGATATAAAGAGTGACAACATCCTCCTCAAAACCGATGGCTCTGTCAAGCTGGGTCAGTATATTCTTGGTCAGGTGCAGCATTCCAGGGATGTGGGTGTGGGGCTGCTTGGAGTGACTGCAGGCTCCCCAAAAATGGTGCTGGTGGCAGTGCAGGGACCCCTGCTGTGAGCTGAAGGCACAGTTGCAACGTGCACAGAGGTAGGACAAGGAACAAGCAGTCAAGAGTGGCCCTGCTCTGTGTGTGTCCCTTCCAGAGGGAGGGAGTTACAAGTCCAAAGTTTCCAAAGAACAAAAGCCACTACTGGAGGCAGTGTAAAAAATGGGGGGATTTTTAAAGTTACCAATGCCAGGAGATTCAAGAGCACATTTTCAAACTTCTACTGGGGAATTCTTTTGCTTGGTTTCCTAATTGCACAGAATTCAAATAAAAACAGTATTTTGCTTTCTCCTCAGCTGATTTTGGCCTCTCTACTCAGCTCACCCCTGAGCAGAGCAGACGGTGCTCGCAAACCGGGACTCTTTGGTGGATGGCGCCTGAAGTGGTGACAGGTCAACCATATGGCCCCAAAGTGGACATATGGTCTTTGGGAATTGTGGGCATTGAAATGAGAGAACAAGAACCTCCTTACTGGAGTGAAAGTTTTGGCACGGTAAGGAGCAAATACTCACTGATCCCACTGTCTTTCTCACCTGTTCCATGTCCTGCATGCCATTGGACAAAATCCCATTGCCATCTGCTGGAACTACTTCCACCAAGGTCCCCTCCTAAAAATGTCCCTGCAACACATCAGCATCTGCTGTAGGCTTGGTTGCATCAGTGGGGGAACTCAAGCCTTACCAAATGCAAACAAACCCCAAACAAACTCTATTCTCAGGCAACACTTTCCTTTGGGTTAGAGGTTCCAGTTCTTTTGTCTGTGTAGATGGCCTTAATAACAGGAAAAAAGCATCTTAGAACTGCTGTTATCTTTCCAGAAATGAAGGAAGGAAACCCAAACCCAACAAAGTTTCTAAAACTGTGGTCTTTAGAGAGGAACCTAACTCCCTGTGCAGTTTCTTCTGACTGGGACACATGCCTGAAACATGGGCATGAGGGTGTAAAGGCCACAGAGTCTCTTCTGCTTCTTGTGCAGTGCTGCTGAAACACTCAGTGACCCTGTTTCTCTCCTAGCCCAAGGCACATTCTCCACGTCACCAAGCCAGAGCCTGGTGATGTGGAGAGCCTGCCAAAACCTCCCATTTGTTTCCTGGCACTTTCTGGGATGGCCGTACCATTAATGCATTGACTTGAGTAGCCAAATGAGCAGAGGGTGACCATAGGGATGGCACCTCACCTTCTTCTGACCATGACAATTTTTCTTTTGCTGCAAAAATGGGAAGCTGAAATTTTCAGACTGCTGAGAGACAGAGCTGCAGGTGGCTCCTGTGTGTCCAAGCAGGCATTTTCATCCCAATCCATTTGTGCAGGCATCTTAATGTGTCTGTGTTGAAGTTGAGATTGTAAATGTTTGTTTCCCTACCTGGGCATTAACTGATGGATTTCCTTTCTTTTCTTCCAATTCCCATTGTTTTCAAGAACAGCACAAAAAGCTTGATGAGTTGTGTTCTAGGGCACGTGCGCTTAAAGGACCAACAAGCACTGCAGAGATGCCTTTCATGTACTCTAACCCTTGAAATTAGTTTGTATAGCACAGTCCCTCTTCCAAAAAGCCTCTCAAGCTGGTGTGAATCCTCAGGGAAGGAAATGTGCTTTTGCTGATGTAGTTCCCACTAACTAGGTCAGTCAATGAAATCCACTGCCAAGGCAAGATCTGTGGGATGGTGGAAAAGCTGTGGCTGCATCAGAGTTTGGTTTTTGGTTGGTAAAGGAAAATCATCTCTGGGTCTCTGCCAGGGCAGAAACTGCCACTGAAGAACAGAGGTTAAACAAAGGGATCTGGGAGAGCCTTAGAGATGTGAAAGCAGGAGGTGGAGCCTGGTGTCTCCTTTTTCTGCAGACTGCACACCTGATAGCCACAGTAGGGACCCCACAGCTGCAGGCAGCCCAAACGATTCTCGCCTTGCCTGCGTGACTTCCTGAGCTGCTGCCTGCAGAGAGACGAGGAGCAGCGCTGGTCTGCCAAGGAGCTCCTGCAGGTAAAATGTGAAGGGGCTGCAGGTGAAACAGGGTCTGAGGGATGGGCTCCTCCTCCACTCAAGTCCAAGGCATCAGATGAGCCCCCTTCCTCCTCACCTCCACTCTTGCTGCTCTTCAAATGAAAACGGTGAGGAATCCTAGACTGGGCTGGGCTGGCAGGGCTCTGTAAAGGTCCTGTGGTGCAAGTGTCCTGCAATGAGCAGGGACATCTTTCAAGAGATCAGGTTGCTCAGAGCTCTTTCCCACCTGACCTGGAATGGTTGCAGGGATGGGGCACCTACAAGCTCTTGGGGCAAGCTGTGCCAGGGTTGCACCATGCTCTGAGTAAACAAGTTCTTCCTTAGATCTACTCTGATTAGATCCCCTTTGTGTTTAAAAATATTTGTCCATATCCTATTGTAACTGACCCTGTTAATAAAGATGTCCCCCACTTTCTTCAAAGCCACTCTGAAGTCTTGGAAAGTGGCAATCAAGTCTCCCTGGGGCCTGTTCTTCACAAAACTGAATAACTCCACCTCTCTCCGCATTTCCTGAGAGGAGAGGTGCTCTGTCCCTCTGACTGTTTCTGTCGCCCTCTTTTGTAATTTGGTGGAGTGTTCAGTTTTATCTAATGGCAAAAGAATTGAAGCAGAGCAATGCAGGGTACAGAGACATGAAATGGTGGTGGAGGAACCCAAGGAAGCCATCCCAGCTGAGCAGTCAGAGATTTGGCTGTGGGCAGGAGGGGCTGTGGGGGGGCTCACTGTGAGCCTCGGAGGGGCCCTGGTTTGTGCCCCCCAGCCCACCCTTAGAGGTTTCTGCCATGCAAACAGGGACAGCTGGGAGGGACTTGTCCCAGCCCCATCTGCTGCCTGGCACGCTCAAGCAGATGGGAACTGCGCCAGGGTTACTGCCAGGTTGTGTGGCAGAGAGGGAACTGCAGGACCCAGTGCCACTGGGCTGGCCCTGCTGGGAAGGAAGGTGCCATCCAGCACAGGAGGGGCAGGGCATGGAAAGGTAGACACTGCTCTGTCTCCCTGTGGGAATCAGCACAGTGCCTGTCTTTCAAAGAGAGGGACCAATGGGAGGCTTTGGAGTTTCCTGAAAAGAAGAAACTCCAAGGATGGAAAAAGCACCATTTCTAGAGCACTGGCAGGGCAAAAATCTCAGCAAGATGAAGACACCTGGATAAATGGATGAGTGGGATTCTGGGCCAGGTTTGCCTGTGATGGCAAAGTCCTGCACATAAAGATGGAGGTGTAGATGGTCCCATTGGTCCTCTTCCTGCATCCTTCTAGGAGCCAGAGGAATCCTGTGAAGCACTGAGCTTGGAAAGTCATGGTTCATTGTTTTTGTTGATTTTTTTTTTTTTCCCTTTGGGCAGCATCCATTTGTAACATTTGCTGAGCCTGTGTCCAGCCTGGTGCCGCTGATTGTTTCAGTGAAGAAGAGGAAGGAGACAAGAACGTGACAATCACATCAGGACCATTTATTCCTCAACCAGTTTAGAGTAGGACTGTAGGTTAGGACTAGGATTAGGGATTAGGATTAGGATTAGGATTAGGATTAGGATTAGGATTAGGATTAGGATTAGGATTAGGAGGATTAGGATTAGGATTAGGATTAGGATTAGGATTAGGATTAGGGGATTAGATTAGGGTTAAGGTTAGGTTATGGTTAGGGTTAGAGTAGGATTGTCTAATAGGACTGCAGAGTAGGATTGGAAATGAATAAAGTTTCTGAAACCACAACTCACCTTGAAGATTCCCTTCCTTCTCACTCTGCAAATAAGCTTGAGAATTCCTTCTGAATTGTCTGTTGTTTCTTAAAGGTGGAAAGTGACACGGTGTCTTTGGCATGGTGTGAAAGTGGGGAAGGATCTTCTTCATTCATCCTCTCCAGACCACACTGCCTTTGGAATATGGCCCACTGGTCTGTTTTTGGCCAGCTTTGGTACTTCTGTTTGAGGCAGAAAGGGCGATGGCATTTGAAGGCAAAACCAAAGGAAGAATGAGGCAGCCCAAACATCTTGTGCACATGCAGGCCTTCAGCTGTGACTGGAGAGCATTGGGGTTCCTGCCACTTGGATTTGTATCCCTAGGTGCAATGTCTTTGGCTGGAGGAGAGCCTTGCTCAAGTGGGAAAGCAGAAAGATCAGAGAGGGGGCTCGGGAAGGTCTCCTGTGGCGCGGAGCTGTCAGTGCCTGTGAGGTGAGAGCGGGCCCGGCCTGGGCCGGGTGGAGCCCCAGCAGAGCCCCGGCAGAGGCCGGAGCAGCCTGAGCCCCGGCAGAGGCCGGCTGGAAGGAGGCCCTTGGAGCTGCAAGAGGCAGCAGCCGGGCCCTGGGTGCCTCTTGCTGGGAGCGGGCGAATCCTCCGCTCTCAGAGCCCAGGGGGCAGCTGGCTGCTCCCGAGGGGAAGCGCAGCCGTGCTGGGCACAGCCCAGCCTGGAGGCATTGGCCGTCTGCAGTGTGCCCAGGAGCAGAGAAAGGCCAAGGGCAGCCGAGGGCCGCTGGGCTGGCTGAGGATTCCTCCTCTTCTGCCGGCTGCCCTGCAACTCCTGGCAAAGGTCAGCAGTGTGTGCAGCGCTCTGGGCACCGGGGCAGGGAGCCGGGCTGCTCGGCAGGCTGGAGCACAGGGCAGCCTCCTCCAGGCCCGGCACTTCTGCCAGGGGAAGCGAGGCCAGCGTGAGGCAGGGACAGCTTGGCAGGGCACATCTGCAGGAGCCAGCGCCTCACGCAGCTCTGGGAGGAAGCGCCTGCAATCCTGCAGTTCTGCACTGAGCCAGAGCAAAGGTGTGAGATGCAGAGTGTTTGGCAGAAATATTCAGGCCCACCAGGCCAGCCTGCTTTGTGCTCTCTGGCGCACAGCAAGTGCTGTGCAATGCAGCTCTGAGCTGCTGGGAGAGAGGGAGTTGGGAATGTGCCTGAGGGTTTTGCTTGAGTAGTGAACTGATTTGGAAGGGTGGAGAATAATTTCAGTAGGCAATCTGTGTTTTCTTTATTCCTTTCTGAAAGACAGATACAATGTGGCTTCATTAAGCAAAAGCACTTTTTTTTTTTTTTTTTTTTCCTGCGTTTTAGTATGACAACTCAGGCAAGCTGTTCAAAACAGCAACTGAAGCAATTCCCACCCAGTGAGCAAAAAAAAAAAAACCCCCCCCCCATCCCCATCTTTCTATTGTAGATCTTGACATTTTGGGCTGGTCCTGCAAAGGACGAAGCAGCCTTTAAGGTCTGAAGCACCTTCTTGTCTTGCCAGCACGGACATAGATGCTTGAGCAGTTCTGGAATCAGGCTATGAGCTTGTTTGCTTTTTGGCTTCTCGTGTTGTTACAGCCCCTCTGTGCAAATAACCCCAGCTGAGCTGACTGAGCCTTGCTCACTCTGTCCATCCCAGTGTCTCTGGCAGAGGCAGCAGATGGAAGTCTCTTCTGCTGGAAAGGGAACCTATTTGCAATGGTGTAGTGATCCCAAAGTCCATACAGTACTGCACCAAAGGATTAGGCCCTTCACTCTTCAAAAGCTTGTTACTGATCCTGCCTAAGGTGGTTCTACTGAGTATCAGCCAGGGCTCACACCTCTATTGCAGGGCTGTTCTTCTTCTCAGTAATCATCGCTCAGCTGTCTCTCACTGACATATTGCTGACTGGAGACCTGTCTCTTCCATATCCCCTATAAAAAGACCTTACCTTAGATTCTCAAATTTAGCATGCATACGTGTGTGAAAAAAAAAAAAAAAAAAAACCCCACAAACCTTTAGGAAAATCAAGACGTTAAAGCAGATTTCATTTATCAAACCCACAGCAACTGCATTAAAATGTGGGTCTATGAGCCTTTCTTCAAAATTTTCTTAATCATAACTCTAGAGTAATTTTTTGAGAGATAAGTATGCTGCCCCTAACATGTCCAGATTGTTTTGCAAGGGGTAATTAGTCATCCATTAAGCATTCCAGCAGCTGTGTAGCATTTTATTCTGATAACGGATCCCTGGATATTGCAACCAGCTTCTGATTTGTGTCTGCCCACTTCTTTTCCATGTTCTGAGCCAAGAGCAATCGTATCCTTGTGAGTGCATCTGGACACATTGGGCAGTGACACCTCATCCTATTGCCTATATTCTCCCACGGAAGATTCCTTGCTTTTTTTTTTCTCTGCCACCAGTGGGGATCTGCAGTCCCTGCCGGGCACTGCTCGTTGTGGGTTGTCAAGGCAGAGGCGATGCTCTGGTGCACCTGGCGCAGGTGAGCCTCGGGCCCGGGCAGGGACCGATGCTCCGAGCTGCCGCGGGTACGGCGGCGAAGCCGAGCGGTGCCGCGGCCTCGCTGGGAAGCCGAGCGGCGCCCGCGGCGCTGCCTCCCCGGGCAGGGCTGTGCTCCCAGCGCCGCCGGGGCTGCCGAGCAGCGCTTTCCCCGCGCCTCCGGCTCCGGAGCCAGCCCCGCAGCCGCGCTCTCCCGAACCGCCCTGCCCCGCGCCCATTCTCGGCACAGCTGCAGGGCTCCCTGATTCCGGGCTCTCCGGGCTCCCGGTCCGCCTGCAGGAGCCTCCGCTCCCGGACTCCCGCCGCTGGGCTCTCTTCTCCCACGTCTTTCCCCCCTTTCCCAGGCCCTCTCCACTCTACTCCGGATCTCCCCCCTGTTCTCAGGTTCTCCCCCGTCTCCTGGGTTCTCCCTCCTCTCTCGGGTTTTCCCCAGTCCCGAGCTACCCCTTGTCCCAAGCTCCCCTTTTCCCGGGCTGTAGCCAGTGCTTTTATTCGTCTCCCTGGATCTCCCCTTCTCCCGATTACTCCTCCCTCTTCCAGGATCTCCCCCCTCTCCCAGGGCTCTCTCCTCTTTCCCCGGCTCTACCCTCTTGGAAGGCTGCCCACCCTTTCCCAGGGATCTCCCCCCCCTCTCCCGTGATCTCCCCCCTACTCCCGGGCTCGTCCCCCTCTCTTGGGATTTTCCCCCTCCTCCCAGCATCTCTCCCCTCTCCCGCTCGCTCCTCCCTCTGCCAGGTCTCTCTCCCCTCTGCCGGGATGTCCGCCCGTTCCCGGAGCGCCCCATCCCCCCGGCCCCTCGCCGCCCGTTCCCCGCTGCCTCAGCCGGGGCCGCTCCGGGGCCGCGCTCGGAGCGCAGCGGGGCCGTGACACGGGAAACCTGCACAACACGAACGGGACGGGACACGCAGAAGCAGCGTCTAGAGCTTTATTTTTCTAGCATCAGTCTCAATACATTGTTTACAATGGAGACAGGAGAGATGCTAACAGCTCGCTGTTCCCAGAGCATGCCAAAGAATTCCAGTGTGACAGCATAACATAAGACAAGTTCAGCCTAAGATTCATCCAATCATACAGAGTAAAAGCATATTGACAGTGGTTCTGTCCAATCACCTAAAGAACACGTAACTAGGGTTAAAACAATAGCGTTCTATTCCTTAAGACAATGGTTCGTTCAGAAGAGACACAGCACAGAGCTCTATTCATGATCGGCCTTCTAAATATAATATATACTTAATATATACTTATATATTTTTGCAACTTAGAAAGCTAAGCTACAGAGGCTTTATTGTTATAGCTTACTTGATTTTCCCATGGCCTAGAAAAAACATGTTCTGCTGTTTTAGCACTATTTCCAAACCTGCTGTCTGAGGCCTGTCTTTTCTACCCTATCCTAAAACCCTCTGGCTTTAAGGATTCCTACACAAAAAACAGCAAAGAAATGGCCCTTCATGGCATCTCCCATTCTTACCAGCACATCCTTTTTTTTCCTTCTCCGTGTTCTCCACTTTGCTCTGCAGAGACTCCACCTCCTGATGAAGAGTCACAGCCTCTTCCTTTTTGCAGTGGCCTCTTCCTTCAGCGCAGTTTCTAGAGAGTTCTTGTGTTCTGCCCTCCACATCACTGCACCAGGGAAGGGGAGAAGGGGAAAAGCAAAGCAAAAGCAAACTGATGTGCATCCTGCATCTCTGCCAGGCTGTGTTTGCCAGGCCCTAAGCCCACAAGGGCTTCCAAAGCTGACAGAAATGAGGGAAACTTCAGGGCAGAGGGAAAAAAAAAAAGCATGAAAAGAGCAAGGTTTAGGGGCATATGAAAGTGTTTTTGCTTTTAGGCTTAGGCAGAGTGGGCAGTCAGACAGAGAGGAGTGGAGAGGAGCCCGTCCAGCCCTGCTACAGAGAGGCCACAAGCCTGGAGGCTCTGGGATGGACTGGAGTTTGGAGGAATCACGCCCAGGCATCCAGCTACAGCTCCTTGGCAGAGACACAGCACCTGAAAGGCACCACCTCTGCAGGTGATCACTCATAGCACAGCCACATGCACTGCCAGCCACAGGACCTGTCTCCATAAAGAAACTTTCCCTGGCACTGCTATGGAGAAGTCTCCTGCTGGTAGTTTTTTTCTCTCTCCTCTCTGGGCACTGCAGTTTTGCTCTACGTGGCATCAGAGATCCCCTCTGGTGAGACAGGATGGGGCAGTGGGTGGGAGAGGAGAAGCTGTACCTTCCCGGCTCTTGGCTAGCTGTTTTTGCAGCTCCTGATTGCGGGCACTGAAATAGTCCCTCTGAGCCTGCGTCGTGCTCAGCTGCAGCTTCAAGGCCTGAATCTTCTTCCTCACATCATTCTGGAAGAAGTAAGAGGAGCAGAATCACCTTTCAGGGCCACTGCTGGCAGGAGACCAAGGGCTACAAACACTAAAGCAGAAATAGCCCAGGTGGGAGAGGGCAGCTGGACAGAAGGGGTAGATGTGATTGTGATCCTCCTTCCCCCCAGCAGTGAGCCAACCCCCCTACAGGGGCTGCCACCCAGCCTGGCATTGTCACTCTGCCTGCCCAGCAGTGGGACAGGATTTCTGGGTGCACTGGGCACACATTACCAGGTCTTTCCGGGAATGCTCCAGGTGGTCTTGCAGGGCTGCTACCACTCTGTCCACCATGAGCTCTGTGGGGACATCACTGGCCTGAGAAGCAGTTAGGCTCACATCATGACCCTTTTCTGAAAAGAGAAGACATTCTGGTTCAGGATTTAATCCCAGGGTCTCCAACAAACAGGGCCTCTTTCTAGCCAGATGGTGGCAGTGCCTTTGTCACTGTCCTAGAGCTCCCCTTGCAGCAGGAGCTGTGTCACAGGCTGGCATTAAGTGGATGGCCACTGATGGCAGCACTGCCCCAAGGATGACTGCATGGGCCCTGTGGCCTGACAGGACTGGGGCCCTTTTCCCTTCTGGTGCTGATTATTTCTCCCTGTACAAACACAGACACTTGTGGCTCTGCAGGGATGTCAAGCTGCCAGGACTTCCCAAGGCTGGAGTCAGCCTAAACTGAAAGGCTGAGCCTGTCATGCCAGGGTGACCCTGAGCCCCTCGTCACTTCCCCTGCTCTGCACACGTGCTAGCCCAGCCTGCCACACTTGCCTGAGCTCCAAGTGACCAAGGCGCTGCTGTCCCTGGTCATGCGGTGGACAAGCAAGAGCAGTTTATCCAGCTGGGACTGAGCTTGGCAGTGGGCACCACTGGCCTGTTGGCACTGTGTGGCCAAGGCCTCTGCTCTGTCCTCTGAGCTGCGGAGCCTCAAACGCAGCTCAGAGATCTCAGCCTCCAGCAGCTGCACTGAGTCCCTCAAGCACCGCTCGCCTGCTCGGGACTCCTCCAGCTCCTGCAGCAGCTGCTCCTCTCGAGTTGCCTGGGCAGCATCCTTCTCCTGCACTGCTTCCTGCAGGGAGCGGATCTGGAACAGGGATACACACAGCCTCAGGGGCAGGGGTGTTCCTGGGGCAGCAGAGCAGGCAGGAGGGTGAGGAATGAAGGAGAAACAACTTCAAGCAAAAACCACACTGGGCACACAAGGGGCAAAGCCAAGGATTCCAATAGAGACAAAGTCAAAACAGAGAAAGGGGGCAAGGGGCATCCTTGGGGGGGCAGCTCTAAACACCAGATGAACTGGCTGTGCTGGAAGAGCCCTCCCCAGCCTGCCATAACCACACCTGTGTCCCCACATTGCTCAGTGCCCAGCCCAGGCACAAACTCCGCCTGGGACAAAATGCTAACAGAAGGATGGAGGGGCTCCAAAGGAGTCTGCTTTTGCTTCTCCTCTGAGAGTTCCTGCTGGGACCCAGGAGAGAACAGGGCAAAACTTCATCAGGAGACACCATATTGATGAAGGGAGCCCCAGTGTAGGGAATCATGTGCTCTGACATCATGATTTCAGAAGGCTGAACAAATGCTTTATTAAGCTAGGTTATATTACACTAATACTATATTAAAACTATACTAAAAAGATACTATACTATAGAAAAACCTGTGACTGTCTGGAGACAGCCACGACACAGCTTTTACCCAATTGGCCAATCAGTCCAAACGACTCTCACTGGTGTCCAATTAACAAATCACGCTTGGTAAACAATCTCCATAACACCTTCCACATGTGCCAAACAACAGGCACAGTGATTAGAGATAAGAATTTTTTTCTTCTTCTCTGAGCTTCTCACTGCCTTCCCCAAGAAAAGTCTTTGGGAAAGTTGTGCCTGCTGCTCTCTGTGAAGAGAGCTGCATCCACAGACACCAGAGCCAGCCTTGGCCCCAGGGTGCAGCAGCAGCCCCAGGCAGAACATGGCAGCAGTGGATGCTACTGGGAGAGGGAAGTTGGGGACCTCCAAGCTGAAGCTGAAGGTGGTGTTGTGTGCCCCTGGAGAAGAGGGTGCCAGTTCACAGGTTACCTGGGTGTTGAGCTCCTGCAGCTCTCCTATGGTCTGAGAGAGGAGCTGCTCACCCTGGTGAAGAGCAGAATGAAGCTGAGACACCTGTTTCATCCAGGCCAGGTTGTTTTCTTCCAGGCTTCTGAGGCTCAGTTCCTTCTCTTCCAGAGTTAGAGCTGGCCTGTGGAACAAGGCAGCAGATGGCCATGAGAGACATTTGTGTCCCTCGGGTTCCTCAGAGGGGAACCTGGCTTAGATCAGAAATCGTGGGTTTAAGATTGTTGTGCCAAGCAAAGGAATCAGGATGCCAGGCTGATCCAGCTCCCAAAGGGGTGAAGTTACCAGACCCAAGGTGGAGCTGATGGGTGTATCCAGCTCCTCGCACTGCAGCTTGGGCAGGGTTAAGACACCGACCTAGCAACAGAACACTCCTCTAGAGGGAAAGAGCTACTCCAAAAGCCTTTGTCTTCAGAAAAACTGTAACTGTAGGCTCAAAAGAGATGAAGTGCAACATCCAGAGAATGAAACACATCTGCATGGACAGTTCAGAATTCCGCCATTAGGAAATGGTGGCAGATGCAAAGATCAGAAAGAGGGAATCCATTCACACAATGCAGGGTCCCACAGGCTTTCATTTACCTGGCTTTTTCCCTCTCTAGGGCCTCACTCCCATCCTGCTGAGCTTTGTGGACAGTCAGTTCCTGGCACTTTCTGGAGGCTGCCAGCCGAGATCTCAACTCTCCCACCTCAAGTCAAACAGAACAAAGCAGTCAGAGGCTACAGCCTGTCCCTGTCAGCCACAGCAGGCACTGTGAGGAAAGGCAAAGGACAACTTTCCATTTGTCCCTGTCCTGAAAGGGCCATATTAACAATGGATATGGACAACTTGTTTCCAGCTCTCATTGGGTCACCAGGGGTATGTGGAAAAGCACCTCAAAAGCAAGGCTAGCAGGAAGAGGCCAGCAGAAATCCATGTTGATGGTTGCTGGTTAGGAGCCCAGAGGACTAACCCTGCTGTCCAGGGCAGCAGCTGAGATTCAGCAGAGCCCTAAGTGTCCTCAGAGCAGCTGCCATGGAGCCCACAGCATGAGGCAGCCCCAGGGGTCACCCCTAAGCTGCTGCTCTGCCATGGAAAGGTAAGAAGGGCACAGAACACCTGGTGGATGACTGCAGTGCCACTGCTGTTTCACTCCCCTGCTTTTGCACACCCTCCCTCTGCTCAAGGAGGAGATTAATCTCCTCTTTGATGCCTACTAGCAGGAAATTGTTTGAGTCCTTTGTGGAGAAAGCTCTTCTCTCAGGGACTGCAGGAACAGGCAGGAAAAGAGCACAAATGACCCAATAAGGAGCAGGGAAGATGGCTCCATGGAGCTGGGAAAATCAGAATGGAGAGAGACAGCTTCCCTGAAGGCAGAAGCTGTGCTGAGGGGGTGGACATGAAGGACACAAAAGCAGTAGAAGACAGAGCTGGGGACACCAGCAAGGCAGTGCAGGACCACGAGTGCCAAGGGGAGAAAGGAAGGACTTCAAGTGGCTGAGTGAACAGAAAGGTGTCGAGCTGAGTGAGGCCTCAGTTGCTGAGCCTGTGGCCAGCGGGGAGGACAAGCAGAAGTTCTCACCTGAGTTGCCCCTTGTCTCCTTGCCAGTGCTTCCCAAGCCAATCCAAAGGAATGCTGTGCATCAGTGGATCTTGGGGTTGGGGGGATGTTCCCAGAGTCTGCATGCTGGGAACTGGCCATGCTGTCCCTGCTGTCTAAGGGCACCTGAAAGCCCACACCCAGCTGTTAGTCAGGAATTCTCTTCCTATTCCAAAAGAACCCTGAGACATCTCTTCTGATCCCAACAAGAATGAGTGTCCATTCATGGAGAACCAGTTCCAAAATTCAGCTAAATGTACAAAACCTGCTTCTGCATTGAGCATGGTTTGTGCTTAGTGCATTTATTCCTGGGGTTACAGTGAAATTAAATAGGGCCCTCTGAGGTCAGCTTCCTACTCCATTCTGCAGAGTCGCTGTCACAGACCTTGTGGAGCCGATGGAGGAGAGAAGTCTCCTCTGGGCAAAAACAGGGCACAGAGACACAAGTACCTCTTCCGAGCAGACAGGAGACCCATGGCAGGGCAACTTCTCCCTTTCAGGCTTCCTGCACTTGCCTACCCTCAATGCCATTGCAAAATGGTTCTGAGCCAGCTCAGCACAGTTATACTCACCTCAGGGGCTCTTGGGAGAGTAACTGGTGAGAAGGTGTTTGGGAAGTGAACTGCTGGCTCATTCTGAGCCCTCGAGCTTCCTGGAGGAGCACGGGTGAGAGCCCACTCAGAGTGCAGGGTGGGACTGGCCCTGAGGGAGTCGCCCTTCCAAGCCAGGAGTGCCCCCGCTCCCTCCCAGGCTTGTCCCCAGAGCCAGGACCAAAGCTGCCACCGGCTCTGGAGCAGCCAACTGCGAATCCCTTGTTATTTCCCAAGGAAACCTTCCCCTGTGGGACAGTCCAGGCCCACACAGCCCCCACTGGGCTTGGCACAGGGAGAGCAGCAGCTTTCTCACCTGCTGGGTCTCCATCTGCCTGTTGGCATGAGCAACGTGGGCCATGGCAAATGCCAGTATCTGGGGGATGTTGGCAGTAGCAAGGCTAAAAGTCAATATCCAAAGGCCATTGGCCTTTGCTGGGTCTAAACCGTGATGTCCAAGGGTTGTTGGCCTTTGCTGGTCCAAACCCTGATGTCCAAGGGCTGTTGGCCTTTGCAGGGCCAATAGCACAATATCAAAGTGCCATTGGCCTCTGCAAGGTCCAAACCCCAAGGCCAAAGAGCCGTTGACAGCTGCAGAGTCCAAATCCCAAACATTCCATGGGCTGTTGACAGTTGCTAGGGTCCAAACCCCAACATTCCAGGGGCTGTGGGAGAGCCCTTCCTGGCTCTGCCCCATCCCAGCTCCCTGCTGGCCTTGGCACTTGCTCTGCCACCCCCATGTCCCCACAGCCCTGCTGGGCAGCTGGGCAGGCGCATGGCTCGTAACAGGAGCTCAATGTTTTGGGTCCAGACAGCATCATTTTTATAGATCAGCATTCCCAAGACAGCAGGGTTTGACCCACATGCTCTTTACAGATGCACTCAGTTCCTGAGTGACAGGAATTCTTCTGTCTTCCCTGACAAAGGGGAGATGTAAGAAAAAGCCTAAAAAGGCTCTTACTGGTTAAAAATACTCATGGAAAGGAAAACTTTGGGTTTAGAACAGAAACAGGAGGAGAAAAAAATGTTGTTTCAGCATCTTTTGAAATTTCCATGATGCAAAGAGCTCTAGTGTTTAAGGCTCATAAAATAGATTAAGAATCCAAGAGACATCCAAGAGTGGATTTTTTTTTTTCTCTGCTCTCTCTTTGGTGATATATCAATAGGCTATCTAGGCAGAAGAAAGGTCTTGCTGAGTACATGTTTTGGTTTTGGGCAAATTTAGGGAGGAAATTTCTGAAGGTCTCCTTTTAGAAAGCAGATTCAAATGGCCCTCCCCTACCTGGTTTGGGAGATAAAAATTTTTTTTGAGAAAAGTGGAAAAAACAGTTTATTCAATAAGCAAAGCATTCAGAAAAATGAATAATATTAAACAATGGAGCCTCTCATTGTTCTGAAGAGATGGCAAGTTCAGAGAGAGAGAGTCCTTTTCAGCTTGGTTCCAATCAGTCCTTCCCTGGCTAGAAAATGTGTCATGGGCCTCAGTGGGCCACAGCCGTGAGCTCCTGGTGGTTTTCTGGGTTTTTGCTCCAGAGCAGGTTTGAACAGTTCCAGGAAAAAAAAGACACCATTTTGGGAAATCTTTCCTTGCCATATCTAATGAGGAAAACCTGCAAAAAAGCAAAGCAAATTCCCCTCTCTCTCTCTCACTGTCTGTGTTGCAGACAACAGTCTGTGAGAAGGAATGTGAGGGAGCAAGAGCAGTTCCTGCAAACAAACTGTGTGCTTTTTCTTCTTTTTCTGCCTTTTCTGCTTTTTCTGCCTTTTCTGCCTTTTCTCCTTTTTCTGCTTCTTTCTTCACTTTCAGAACCCATCCTTGAGGTGCAGAACTTAATATTCAGCGTGAACAGAACAGACCACTGGGGATACAAGTATCATAAAGTCACCCTTACATTAAAGATTCTTTGCTAGGAACAGAGCTTCAAGACCAAAATAGACCTACTTGAAAAAGCTTTACCAGGTATTTTTCACTCCCATCTTTGAGAGCGTTCCTGTGAGCCCTAGGGAGGATTTTTGCCCCTCATTTGATGGCAATTGTTTTCTGAGCAGCGCACAAACCCTCTGGGAAGAGAAGAGCTGCCCCTGCCTTCTCCAGGGCCCCTCTCTTGGTCAGGGCTCAGCGGCTCAGGGCTGCACAGGCACACAGGTTCCCAGAGTCCCAGAGCTGTCAGCAGGGAGCAAAGGACACACCTGCTTTTTCCCAGAGAGCCCCTGAGCAGGTGATGCTCAGCTGGCAGCTCCAGCTCATGGGCCCTGCTGAGGCTGTGCTGCCCTTTGGCTGCTGTGCTCGCTTGTCAAGTAATTAAAATCAGTGCTCTGTTCATGGGCTTCTCTGATTCAAGGGGGATTTTCAAACAAAAATATAGAAAGAAATGAAGAATCCAGCCCCAGTCCTAGAACTCAACAAAAAATCCAGGACTTTGTCTTAGGCTGGAAATGGGTGTGTGTATTCTATTCCTATCTGTTAGTGGTGGGGCAGTTATCTTGTGTTAATTGGGCAGTTTTCTTTATCTCTTCCACAACAATTCTCCCTCAGGGGAGATATCTTCTGTTAATGGGCCATTGAGTCTCACTGATGAAAATTACATCATCCCATTCTGAGAAGCTCTGCCCAGAGGGAGGAGCCAAGCATTCCTACCTGGATATAATCTGAGATTTGAAGACCACAGGCAGCCTTTTCCCGCTGGATTCCCAGAGGAGCAGCTGTCTTCTCCACTGGATTCCCAGAGGAAGACCAGGCCCATCTACACCACTGTAGCAGCCACAGACCCTGCAAGGCCTCCCTGGCAGTCAGTTGCCTAAAATAAGAAATGCCTAGTCACAATGACTGGACCAAGAGACCCCTCTTCTGCCTTCAGACCCTCATTATCTCCCTGTAAGACCATAGATCATATTTACCTTGACCCTTACTATTGGACTGTTGCCCAAAACTCACATACCCTATATGAACCCCTATTTCTGTGCTCTTCAGCAGAAGAGCTGTCACTGTGACCTTTTGCAGAAGCTGCCAATAAAGACACTTCTGTAGAACCTCATACAGCTCTTCTCATCTCTCTCCCTGCATCTGCCAAAGGCACTTAGCAAGCAAAGAGCTGAAATCACTATAGAGCTGAATTCAACACAGAGCTGGTCTCACTTAAGAGCTGAGCTGCTTGCTAAGTTCGCCTGTGGCTGGGAGCCTGCCTGAGGGACCCAAACAGGCTGTGCTTAGCAGGACTTCGCTATCCCGACACCTACAGCAGCCGGGGTCGGAGAGACACCAAAAACCCCGCCGTAATAAAACACCACCAGTGGACCTTCAGAGGAAAACTACACCCTTCTACAGGATCACTGCTCCAACAGAACTGTATCTGTCACTGCAGGAGGACTGCAGCCACCATTTAATAGGACTGCTACCAACACCCTGACCACAGGGTGTCAGGTCATATTCTGACTCTGTCAGTGGGTTTGTTTGTACTATTGCATTTGTATTTTTAGTTTTCCTGGTAAAGAACTGTTATTCCTATTCCCATATCTTTGTCTGAGAGCCAGGTATTTTTAAAATTATAACAATTCAAAGGGAGGGGTTTACATTTTCCATTTCAGGGAGGCTCCTGCCTTTCTTAAACAGACACCTGTCTTTTCAAACCAAGATAGATTTTAGCACCCACTGTGGGGCTTGAGGGCATCGAGAGAAAAAGGGAATAACAGTTTTTGAGGAATTTAGATTTTGTGTGCTGATATAGAAACCTTGTTAAGTGTCACCATGTGGTCTAGCTTACCCGTAGCTCACCCTAGCTCACGTTTGGGTGGCACGTGGTCGTGGCTGTATTTCTCCCACTTGCAGGCCCTTATCTAAACATGAGTCCTATAATTAAGGCTACTGTGGCCGTTTTTCCAGTTTGTTTTATGGGTCAGTAAGGTGAGGAATTAATGGATCTTTAACTTCCACTGGAAGGCAGGCACACGGATTCAGAGCTATCACACACTAACTGTATGTTTTGGGGTTACTTTAATAATGATACTTACTGTGAGGAAATGACACCAGGGAAAAATTTTCACCCAATCCTTCAACCAGCTCTTTGGGTCCACCCCAACAGTTTTTGAAGGGTTCAGATCCACTCTAAATGTTGATGATATCATACAGTGGTTAGTGTTGCTGATAGGCCTGTTCTATTTAGCATTCAGAGATAAGGGAAGATTAACCTAGATAACCACCCTGACCCTGACAACTACCCCAGAAACTAGGGAGCTACCACAGAACCTGACACAGCACCAGAGTCTAGGGATGCTGCTGCCCTAGAGCCTGACCCTGCCCCACAGCCCACCTCAGATATGAACTACCCAGATTGGGTGGTGGTTCTGGTGAAGGAGATGGGCCAGATATTGAAGGAGTACATTTCCCCAGCTGGTAAGAAACCCTCCACCTGC
>JALJVW010003727.1:0-28944 GCA_024865655.1 Emberiza elegans
GCCCAGGCCTGGACACCAGCCCTGAGTGAGGCCTGGACAGCAGGCCCTGAGCCAAGGTGGCCTCTGGATGAACCTTCCAAGCAAAGGTTATCTTTGTATCTGCTCCCTAATGAAATAGGCATGGTCATTAGCACTGTGATAGATGCATTCACTCATTAGTGAAACATGTATTGACCTTTGTGTATTTAGAAGCCAGACAAGGCCATGAAATCTGACATCTGGCCTTGTTTGGGGCTGAAGGATCAAAGTCAGCTCCCTTGGTTCCTCCTGGAGCCCTGGCCAGGCTTTGGGAGGGCCCCAAGAGGAGGATGAAACCAGATGTTGCCACACTAGCAGTGCTGTCAGTTTGTTCATTCAGCACTGTCAGAGCTGGGCCCTCTCCCAGTGGGGTTGGAGCCTCACCTGGGGCTGGAGGCACCTGCAGGAATTCCCAGTGCCCAGGAGTGGCTCTGCAGCCCTTGGCTGTGACAGCTTCCCCCAGCTGCTGTGTGGATCTTTGGTGGGGATGATTGGGTGCATTGCTGAGCTGCTCCTTTTGGGATTCTTTGCTGCTCTGAACTGCAGGAAATGACACTGATTCCTTCAGTTGGAGTCTGTGTCTTTGGTGCTGACTTTGCCCACTGGTCAAACAAAACTGGCCCAGTCTGGCCAGATCCCAACCAAATGTCACTTGTTCAATGGAAATGTGAGGAATCAGTCCCATCAGAAATTCCCAGCTGGGAAGCCCTTCCCTGGAGTTCCCTGGCTCTGGAGTGGGCTGAGGTGGGAGCCCTGTGGGAGCAGTGGGGCAGTCGGGTAAAAGAAGCTGCACCCCTGGATGGCTTCAAATGCATCCAAAAATTGCACATGGAAAAGGAAAAGAACTTGTGGGTTTGGGCAGACAAAGATGAATTTGTTAAGAGTCCATTGGAAACAGCACCTTCAGAAGGAACAATGATTGTTGGAATGCTCCCACATGGAGCAACAGAAGAAGGTTTTAATCTTGAGCTCAGATGCATTTGTGCAAGTGAAAATCAATATAATAAATAACAATATATGTATTTATAGAATAATAAGACCTTTATATATATTTTATATATATATATATATATAAATAATATCTGTATCTCTCTGTCTATATGTATATCATTATGTATATATATATATAAAATAATAATGATGTGAAATAATGTATACACTGCTGACAATACTAATTTGGTAGCATTGGCTGCTCAGGGATGTAACACTAGGGGTTTTTCATGTACCAGACTATGCACAAGCTGCAGGATTGGTTGAAAGTGTGAAGAAGGTTGTGAAAAGAGCAGTTGAAAAAATGAGGAGATGGGAACCTTTGCCCATGGAGAACCCATCTCCCAGATGTGCTCCATGCCCTTAACAATGGCCCACGGGAAATGGAAACCCCCTGGCTGTGCACGGCTGCCCCCAGTTTGCAAATCCAACCATGGGCAGTGAGACTTGGACTGCCTGGGAAATTGTTCTGGCTGGGATGGCCCCTGGCAGGGCCAGCCCAGAGGCTGCAGGGCTGGGCCTTCATGCATTGGAATTAATTGGGATAAATTCAAAGCAAATGAGAGCTATCAATACTGAAACAGGAATTCAGATTCCTCCAGGACACTTTGCTTTGGTAGCTGCTCCCTTGGAGCTTGGCCTTGCAAAGTGTTCCTGTCATGGCAGGAGGAATTGATGCAGAATATCAAGGAGAAATTACAGTAATTCTATTAAACAATAGTGACCAGGATTGGATTAGTCAACCCTGTGACAGGGTAGAACAGTTATCCATATTGCAATTTTAAGAAGGATTGTGAAAAAAGGAGATCCACCTCCAATCACCACCGTTTGTGGAGATGAAGGGTTTGGATGCAGCAGTCCTAATAATGGAGTCCGAGTGTGGGTCCGGAGGCCAAATGGCCCTCCCGAGGCAGCTGAAGGAACAGCTCCTAGGAAAGACAACTCTGAGTCCTGAACCCTGGGCAGGAACAATGGGAATGTGTCCCTGCAGCCAAGGATTGTGTGTGAGAACAAGGAGATCTGACAGGAGATTGTTTTACACATCCTGCCAGAGCAAATCTCCCTGTTTGCCCCAAGGGCCCCTTTGGAAAATGCTCTGACCCACGGGGCTCCATGTGAAGGCTGCTGTGACACTGAGGGACTTGCACAGGAATTCCATCCAGGAGCCTGGGTGCCCCTCAGGGACTGGGACCCGGCCCCTTCCAGCCAGAGGGGAAAGGGCCCCCCAAGCCTTGTTAGCCACAGACAGCATGGTAAAGCTGAACAGCAAAGGGCCTCGGGGCATTATTCTGGAATTAACAAGGTGCCAGCTCCATGGACAACAGAATTCTTGTTCCTAACTCCAATGAGATTGAGAAAAAAGAATGAAGAACGGTGTCACTGAAGTACTACTGATGTCTGTAAGGTGTACCTTGACAGTCAGCCAGAATCTTTGTCTGCCACAAACACCTCTAGTGTTTCACCAAGGGGTTAGTCATCCAAATGTAATGATGAGTTATGATGGATTGCTGAGCTTCTTTTGTAATTGTTTGCTAATGTTGATGTGCTTTGATGAACTTATCCTTTTGTAATTCTTTGCTAATGATGATGTGCTTTGTTGAGCTTATCCTTTTGTAATTCTTTGCAGCTGTGCATGATATAAATGACACAATTCCTTCAGTTGGTGTCTGTGTCTTTGGTACTGACCCTGCCCACTGGAGAAACAGGGCCCCCTCTTGCCTAAGTGTTACCTGGCAAGGCAAAAACCCTCCCTCCAAAATTCCCCCCTTCCTCCTTGTTCCCCCCTTCATACCCTGAGCATGATGTGCTCTGGTCTGGGGTATGCCTGGGCTCAGTTGGGGTCCCCTGTCCTGGCTGTGTCCCTGCCCAGCTCCCCCGCAGCCCCAGCCCCTCCCCAGCGTGGCTGGACGAGGGGCAGGACAGGCCTTGGCTCTGCTGCAGCTCAGCAAGAACAAAACCATCTCTGCGTGCTCAGCCCTGTGCTCAGCACCCGGCCCAGCAGTGTCTCAGTGCCAGGGGCTGTGCCCTCAGTCCCTGCCAGGGGTTTCCATGGCAACTGCCAGGCCAGGTGACCCAGGTCCCCCCCCAGTGCCGGTTGCCATGGAAACAGTGCCCAGCCCTGCCCCTTTCTGTCTGGCTGACCTGGCCTTTGGCCCTGGCAGTGCCGGTGGCTGCTGGTTCCTGGTGCCTGAGCGGCCAGCGCGGCACAGGGCAGGTGGCCATGGCACAGCCCCCAGCAAGGGATCCCCTCTGGCTCTGGGCACTGACACCAGCCCTGAGCAAGGGGCCCAGGGCAGCTTTCCATGGCCACCAACCAGCACAAGGGCTCCGGGCATTGGTTGCCATGGCACCAAACCAAGGAACGGGTCCCCGTGGCCATTGCCATGGCACCTGGTGGCACCAACGAGTGTCACTGCAATTGTACCTGGAACAGCCCTGGCACCGCTTTGTCCTCAGGGTTGCCATGGCAGCCGAGGGCAGCAACAGCTCTGCAGGCAAGTGGCCATGGAACCTGGCTGCAGAAATGGCTCCTTGGGCTGGTTTCCAAGGAAACCTGAACTGATGGGGGTTGCCATGGCACCCAAACCCAGCAGTGGGGTCCCTGCAGTGTCCATGGCAACAGTCCCTTGCAATGGCCCAGTGCAGGTTGGGATGATGATCCACCCTCAGAGCTGGCCCAGGGCAGGTCTGGAGTGCCCTTGGTGGCAGCTTGGGCTTGGCACACACTTGAGGAGGATGTCTGTTTGCAGTGGGGAAACTCAGGAGTTTTAGATGGCTTCAAAAATCAAAGAAGGAAAATCCCTCTTTGGCTGTGTGCAGCCACTTCTCCAAGCCAAGCAGGTCCCAGGTGAGTGAGGAGAGACACGATGGGCTTGGGGGAATGTGGAGCAAGGTTGTCCACACTGGCTCAGAGCTCAAGGCACAGCTTCTCTGAGCAGGCCAGACCTCCTTAGGAGAGTCCCTGCATCAATATCAGTCACTGAATGCTGCCATCACCTCTTGTGTAATAGGAACAGCAATAAAAGACACCCTTTAAAATAGGAATGCATATTTCCTAGAAGCTCTTGGAACTATTTCTCCATAACTCAAAAAGGAAACCCTCCTAATGAACTGCACAGGAGCAGAGGGAAATCAAGGCAGAGCCATGGTTTGTCAGGACTTGCTTGATCCTCATGAGCCTCACTGGGCATTTGGAGCTGAGCCCTTGAACCTCAGGGCCTGGGAGGAGATTGCACAAACCTTGCCAGGAGTCAAAGGCAGAGGAAACACCCAAAGTGTCTCCAGGCATTCATGGCTCCCACTGAGGTCCCTCTCCAACACAGGCTCCTCATGGACTCCTTGCAGGAGAGAATTGGTGGCATTTTTCACACAGTGCCTGACACACAACATCCCACACACCGATGTTTCTGGGGGAGCCATTTACAAAAGGGGGGTCACAGGATGTGAAAAATGCCAATCACTTTTTTTTTTAAATTTTAAGTTTTATGATAATAAAACGGTTATAAAAATAGTAATATAATTAGAATAATATTAATTTGGACAATTTGGATTAGGACAGTGTGAGACAACAGAAACAAAGAGTTAAAAACGTCCAGGTACCTTTTTCTGGGCAAAATAAGCCCAAAAAAGGACACACTTTAACAGAGGATTAACCCTTAAAAACAATAACCTGTTGCATATTCATACACCTCATACATGATGCATAAATTCCATTCAAACACAGGATTCTGTCTGGTCAGTGTCAGCTTCTCCTCTTAATCCTGACGGTGTCTTCATGGCTGAGCAGGAAGAAGTTTGTTTCTTCTGATAAGAGAGCAATAAATTCTCTTTCTCTGAAAGATTTAGGTGTCCTGTGGCTGCTATCTCGCTGCAAGTCCTTTCTTTAAAAAAAGTATCTCACATAGCATAGTTTCTATTTTAACCTTATGTTATCACCTAAAACTATATTTAACACACTACTAAAAACATTAATACAGCACCACTTTCTGACATAACACATATAATATTCATTTGAATATTTGCAAAAAGCCAATCATACAATAGGCATTTTTCCCACAGGAGGACTGGGCTCCCCCAGTTATTCCCTGTACAGGCGGGACCCCCCCTTCCCCTCAGGCCTCTCCCGCGCTGAGGGGCCGCTGCCGCTTTCCCCCCCTTCCGCCCGCCCTCAGCGGCCGCCGGGAGCTGGGGCCGCCCCCGCCCGCCCTTTTATCGGAGCCATGGAGAAGGAAAACCGCTTTAAATTGTTCATGCCGCGCCGCCTGAGCGCTGGGCAGGTGTCTGCGGGCAGATCCCAGGGTGAGCGCTCGGCCGCCGGGGCCGCTGAGGGCGGCCCATACCACCCCCAACCCCGGCCGCCCCCTCGGGCTGTGCTGCTCTGGAGGCCGCGGCTGAGGAGGGGGGGGGGAAAGCGCAGGGGCCCTTCCCGGGGACACGGGGACAGTGCTGGGGCCCCTGGGCTGGGCACACACACACCTGCCCCTTGCCCCGGCAGAGCCCCGGGCTGGAGCACACACACACCTGCCCTTGCCCCCCACAGCCCGGGCTGGAGCACACACACACCTGCCCCTTGCCCCGGCCCCGGGCTGGAGCACACACACACACCTGCCCCTTGCCCCGGCAGAGCCCCGGGCTGGAGCACACACACACACCTGCCCCTTGCCCCGGCAGGGCTGGAGCACACACACACCTGCCCCTGCATGGGCCGGGACGGCTCCTGCACTGGACTCATTTCTGTGCGTATGCCTAGAGTGGCATATGCACAGACATCTTCGGTTTGAATTTCCAAGACTTTTGTTGTTGTTTTCTATCAAAACTGAAGGGAATCATCTTCTCGAGCATCTGCTCTGTGCTGTAAGTCCGCGTTTGATGTGGGTAATTCAGCCCAGAGAGCAAGCAGGGCTCTATCACCGGCCGGGGTCTTTGTACAAATCACCAACGGGACGGGACTGCTGAGGAACTGCCTTGAGCTGTTTTATTTTCCAGCATCAGTCTCATTACATGGTTATGACAATGGGAAGATGCCAGCAGCTCACATCCCAGGCAGCAGACAAAGAACTTAATGTTACAACTTACTTTATAATTTTTTGACCAATCACACAAAGCAAAAGCATATTGACAGTAGTTCTACCCAACCACTACAAGCACAAGTACCTTTGGTTAAAACAATCCTTGCTTATTTTGAAATACATTACTTGCTTGTAAGCCCTAAAACACAAATCACAGAGCTCCATTATTAGGCTTAGAACTTCCTAATATCTCGCAAGATAAACTTTTTTTTACCTAAGGGAGTTATTCTAGCCAAGTGTTAATCACAGACCATTGTTCTATTTGTCCTTACTTTTCTGCTTTTTACATAATTTTTCTGCTGACCCATCTCATGGCTACTGCTTGGCTCTGATCACAGTTCTGCTGTCTCTGAGGCCTGCCTTTTGCAGCTTTCCCAAAACCCTCTGATTTGATGGATTCCCACAGGCCCCACTCAGGTGCTCGCACTGGCGTTGGTGTCTTGGTCTCACCAGATCAGGTGTGCAGTGAAAATGTTCTGTCCCCACACTGAGTTATGGGAATTCAACAAGTTGTTTTTTCATGTCGAAGCTCCTTATGAAATATGTTGAGATTCAAACAGGATATTCTGACATCAGGTGAGTTAGCTGTTTACAGGATGAACTTCTGTGACTTAAAAACCTTGTAAAAGGGTATTTTCATGCTGAAACATAATCAGATATGGTTTAGAAGTGCCCTTGGAAGTAATCAAAAAAAAAAAGAAATATCAACTACTGGTCTTCAAAAAAGTAATTTGTCTCCTTGAGTCCTTTGCCATGCACCAGTGCCCAGACAGGCAGGAGCTGCTGAGTTCCCTGCACTGAAAGCTCCCCTTTGGCCACAGTCTGTAAATCAAACTGCAGGACACCAACAGTTTGGTAAACCACTGGGAAGGAAGAAGTGAGTTCCAAAGCCATTACCAATACCTTGGCCTTGTAGGCAGCTGTTTTATTAATGACAAATTCTATTTTCACATCATCCCTAGGGATTTTTTATGGATTTTATAATTCTTCTTTACAAATCTGCCCATAAGAAACTAATATTTAAATTTGTGCAGGGTTTTAACAGAAGCTCAGATGATGACTTTAGGCTGCCATTCGATGTGTCGAACCGTGGTGAAATCACTGATTCAGGTACGATTGGAATATTTGCCATGCACTTTCTTTAGATTTTTATATATTTTCAAGTTTTAATTTTCATGAGTAGTCTCACAGTTTCATATCTGTAACTGTTAAATACAGTTCCACTGTTGTTTTTTTTTTAGAAATACATTGATCAAAATCTCTTCATGTTTCAGATACAATTTCCCAGCAAGTGAAACTTTGCTCTGAAGTAGATGAAGAGGTCAGCTAAGTATCAACTCTGCACATCTGATTCCTTGGGGTCTTTTGAATTTGTTCCCAAACAGTGCCTAAAGCATTATTCAGTAGATATTTCAGGGCTAAAGGAAGTAGTCAAAAGGGAATAATGTTTTCTGTCTCCTGTTTAAAGCTGAATCCCTTAGAGGAGATATTTGTGATTAAGTGAACATGCCTGGAAACAAATCTTTAAAAATTAAGATGATTGCAATGTTGTTGTTGTTTTTTCTTTGTTTGAAGTGCCTGCGAAGTCTATGAGCTTTAATTAGAGTAAGATTTAAACACTTAAGTATTCTTGTGGAACTGGTTCTGAATATTCTGTTGAGGGGCAGAAGGACTGAAGTCAGAGTATTCTTTTGGAAAACTGAAGCAGATTATCCCAATTGCCTTGTCTGGCTGTATTTTATCTGTAGAACAATGAATTCAGTGGTTTCCTCAAGCACTGGATTCTTTTGACAGTGTCTTTACCAGCAGATCTCTGCTTTAGCACAACTCAGTACAGCTCATTTTTTTTTGCAATGGCTTCTGTACTTTGAAGCTATGGGAAAGGAAAGGAAAGGAAAGGAAAGGAAAGGAAAGGAAAGGAAAGGAAAGGAAAGGAAAGGAAAGGAAAGGAAAGGAAAGGAAAGGAAAGGAAAGGAAAGGAAAGGAAAGGAAAGGAAAGGAAAGGAAAGGAAAGGAAAGGAAAGGAAAGGAAAGGAAAGGAAAGGAAAGGAAAGGAAAGGAAAGGAAAGGAAAGGAAAGGAAAGGAAAGGAAAAAGGAAAGGAAAGGAAAGGAAAGGAAAGGAAAGGAAAGGAAAGGAAAGGAAAGGAAAGGAAAGGAAAGGAAAGGAAAGGAAAGGAAAGGAAAGGAAAGGAAAGGAAAGGAGCAAGTTGACCCTGGCTGGATGCCAGGCACCCACCAAAGCTCCTCTCTCACTCCCGGGCACTGGAAAAGGCGTCAGTTGAGACGTGGATGTATTTTAGTCTGCCAAAAGGGGCTTAGTGAGTGATGTCTGATTGCCAGATGTGGAGACTCTCGAGTCCTCTGGGATTGACTCCAGCTCTGACAGAAGCATGGGCATGTTCCTGGCAATTTGGGCAGGTGGCTACAATGGATCATGCCAGGTCTTGGGTAACTTTAAACATCCTGAGCAGTCCAGGAATGCTTGGATGGTAGAATTGGTGGCTGATCCTAGCCTGTGTAAAATCTATCTTAGGCATATTGCAGTGGTTCAGATGTTTGAAGTAGCCAATTGAGGTGCTCTTGAGTGAGAAGTTAGTATACATTCACATGGTCTGTTCCTGCAAGGGAGCACAGATGCTCTCTAGCTTTCCTGATCAGTTGTGCAGTAACTTTCTGTGGGGTTGTTATCGTTTTTTAGTAGGTTGGTGTGATCTGAAAACCCATTCAGATTCCCCAATTATTGTCAGGGGATCTGAGATAACTGAGTTCCACTGAAACAATAATGCATGGAATTTTGGACTTACACCACGTATTGCCGGGGAGAAAGGAAAATTAGGGTGCTATCTGTGTGCCTGTTTAGTTTAATCGCCCTGGGGAACTTTTTGTACAGCTGCTTTGGCCTCGGTGTCAGTGATTGCGGGGAATCGAGTCCTTCACTGCCTTTAAGAAGCAGGAACAGTGGCGCGAGATCTTCTGTGGTGATTCCCAGCAGTGAACGTACCCAACTGATGCGTCCACAGAGCTGGTGGAGTTCTTGCAGAGTCTTTGGGTTGTCCTTGATTTGCAGTGTTTGGAGTGTGATGGTTCTCTCTGTGCTTTTTAGGCCGAGATGCTTCCATGGGACTGTCTTTTGGACTTTATCTGCTGCATTCTCAAAATGTTTCTCCTTTAGCGCTGTGATGACATCTTGCACTGCAATGTCCAAAATGATTTGAGCTTCTGCACAAACTAATATATGGTCCATATAATGAAAAATTATAGCATTAGGATGTCTTTTCAGGATGGGCAAGAGAATTTGGGCTCCAAGCCATTGACAAATAGTTGGTCTCTTCTTCACTCCTTGAGGTAATACGGTCCACTGGTCCCATTGTAAAGGCGCTTGTTGATTTAGGGACGGAAAAAAGACGAATAAGGCAGGTGTCTTTGTGATACAAGGGGCGTCAAAAAGCAGTCATTTAGATCTGTAACAACCATCTGCCAGTCTTGAGGTATCATGGAGGCTGAGGGCAGGCCAACTGGAGGCAAGCCATGTCCTCGATGACCTTGTTGATTTTCCTGAGGTCCTGCAGGAACCACCTCTTGTCTTTGCCAGGCTTTTGTATGACAAAGACAGGTGCATTCCAGGGGCTAGTAGATGGTACAATGTGGCCCACAGACAGCTGCACCTGCACGAGGGACTGCAGGGCCTTTCATTTTCTGCCTGGGAGGGGTCACTGATCCACCCATATGGTGTCGTTGGTCTTCCAGGTTAACTGAAGGGTGGCGCGCAGCTCAGTGGCCCCATTTAGAAATCCTGAGGTGTTGATAGGATCTCTAGCCTTGTCTCCCACTGGGACAAGAGGTCTCTTCCCCAAAGTGTTATTGGTGCCTGGGTGACGAATGATCTGACTGTAGCAACTGTGCCCTCAGGACCATCCATGCAGATGGTACCTTGACTCCAGAAGCTGGTAGTGGCTCCCCCGATGGCAAAAATTACCCCAGCAGCTGGAACCAGGGGCCATTCTTTTAGCCAATCAGAGCGGGAAATTATGGTGTCGTCAGCTCCAGTATCTAATAATCTCGAAAGACATCTCTTTCTCCCTTTTCATGACAAAGCACACTTTAGGATGGGTCTATTTTGGCCAGTAATCGGTGCCAACATCACCATTGAATCAGCTGGTGTGGTGATAATGTCCAGTAGGAGGTAGGCTCTGACTCTAACTGTTTCTTTTGGAATGAAAAGAAGAGTGTCTAAGCATAGAGCCTGGGCAGTTATCTCCTGCAAAGATGTCAAGGCGACTACCTCAGGTAGATAGAAAGTCTCTCCATCCCTTCCCTGGTGTTGGTTAAAATCAAAATGTCTCTGGGCCGTTCTTCAGGCCCCTATTTTCCTGTTGGAATATGGTGAACATAAATATAGTTGATTGGACTTGAAAAGGCGCTTACCAGCTGCCTTTGGGTTCCAGGGCAGAGCTGTCTTCTGTCGAGTTCTTCTGCAGCGATCGAGCTGTCCCGATGGATCTGAGAGGATCACTGTGCTGGTTCTCCATGGGGTTTGGCAGAGTAGGGTGGAACAGCCTTGCATTTGGTGTAATCGCGCAGGGTCTTTCCGTGTCTGTGTGGGGTTTCCTGCAGGCCACCGGTTTTGCTGGTGTTGGAAACCGTGTGGATGGGGGGGGGCAGTGAGGACAGTGCCTGTGACACCAAGATGGTCCCTGGTAATAGCCTTAATTTTTACAATTCTGTTGAAAATGGCCCATCTCTCCACATTTCATGCAAGGTCCTTTTTTTTCATGTGTATGTCAGGGAATAACTTGGGAGGCTACTAGCACCTCTACTACACCCTGACTGATAGCCTTAGCTAGGCTGGCATCATGGTGTAAGGATGCCCTAAGGGTGCATGTCTCGACCATTTGTGAAATGGTAGGTTTTGGGATGAGAGGTAGAGAGGGTAAAATGTCTTTACAGGTGTTGCTAGCATTTGTTTTAACAAGTTTAGGAAGCAGTACCTGCCTGACTTTTGGATGATGTTCAACGTGCTTCTCTATTTCTTGTGTAAGGTGGTCAATAAATTTTATAAAGGATTCCCCATGTCTCTGCAGAAGGTCTGTGAAATCTAGAGTAGGTGTTATTCCACTGGATTGTCACTGCATGAGAGCTGTCTTTGCAGCACCTTTTATCTCTTCTAACACAGATTGGGGAAGGTGTCTTGCTTGATTCTCAGCTTTAGTGAAATCTTCCTGCCTGGCTAGATGGTCTAGTGTTAGGTGTGCCCGCCTGTCTTCTCTAGCATAGTCTTTTAATAGTTGTTGTATTAATTTTTTCCCCATTCCTTCCCACAGAATAAATTCAGTAGGAGAAAGTAGGATGTGCATAAAATGGTGCAGATCGTGAGGCACCATAACATGTGCAGCGAAGATGGCATTTAACAAATTATTAAAAATGGCAAGCCCTCCCATGGTCTTTCGCTGCTTTACAAAGGTCTTTCATTGCCCCGTGCGTGACAGTTTCCCATCGGGGCTTGGCCCCCCTCTGGTACTGCACCGGTGCTGCTTGTATTTTAGCTACCAATTCCCAGTCCCCCTCCTCAGCTGCCAGCTTCCGCATGCTCTGCCAAGAATCCTCAGGCTCATCCTCAAGGTAGGATGAACCTTCCCTCTCCTCTCCAGAAGAGGGAACTTGGTCTTTTGCAGAGGAGCGGGGCCTTTGGGTGACTGGCAAGGCCCGGCGCTGTGGGCCTTTGGTAGCCAAGATGGCTGCCTTCGGCGGTTACCGCCCCTCACACTTCCGGCTCTGACAGTGTGGGATCCGCAAGGGGCTGAGTTGGAGGGGTAGGGCCAGCGGGAGCAGGCAAGGAAGCGCTGGATCCTGACGCAGGGGTGGTACCTGATACAGAGGCAGGACCCAACACATGGGGAAGACCTGATAAGAGAGCCGGGGATGGGAGGGAGCTTGACATTGACGTCCCCTCCCCAGAAGATGGACTCCATTTTGTGAGCTCTCAGAGGGGGATACTGGGAGGAGAGGTCCTGGAGAATGGGTTAGGGTAGAATCCAGGCCTGTGTGATCAGTACAGATGTGGGCAGGGGGTAGAGAAGGAGGGGAGATGGCAGACAGCAGGTGGCTCGTCTGTGCTTTACAGCAGTTTCTGTCTCTCATCCTAATCTTGGCGTCAGTGGGTTCAGGAATGCGGAAAGCAGAGCACAGAAACTGGGGTTGAATATTAGAACTTTGAACCCTAGAGAAAACTCCATAAATCATATGAAAAATTGGGTAAAATTTTGTGACTCTCATCACTCCCTGAGTTTGCAAAAGATAGTCCCTTCCCTAACTGAGTCCTAGAATGCTACATGACAAACTGAATCAACAGAAATGTCTAGGACCTCCTTAAACAGCCAATGAACAAAAGGCTTCCAACTTCCCTTAGTAAAAGTCTTCCCCTCTGAAAGGAGAACCTCCCTAACTCGAACATATATGTCCCTCTCAGCTGTGGGTCATTTGTTACCCATGGCTGCCCCTGATGTAAAGGCTCACTCACCCACAGGACTAAGAAATCATTCAAGGATCCTGCACTCCAGGCAGCTGTCCCCCAAACTCACTGCTCTGGCAGCTCTGGATGCAGGTGTTTCAAAATGTCCCGTGGGCTTCACCAGCTGAGCCGGCCCTCTTGCTGCTGGAGGCGGCCGACGCTCCCTTCAGCAAGCCCTGATAAAACTCTGGTCCCACTCCAGGGCGGTGGCTGACCCGAGGCGTCTGCTGTCCGGTGACGGTGGAACAGCCGGATGGTCACTGGAGTCGCTCTCAGGGAATTCTCAAAGAAGGTCCCAGTTTGGGCACCCCTTGTTGTGGCGTGTAAAAAGCCAGCCTCTGTGAGAGACCTGCACTCCCAGAGCTGGGAGCAGGCTTCCTTGAATGGCTGATGGATGAGGGAAGAGAGGGGTCTTTGTGTGGAACTCCAAACACTGTAGATTGGGCTGAAGGGGTCCTGGGACAGAGACAAAATGGGGCTGGAGACAGAGGGTTTTATATGGAGAAGAAAGGGTCTTATATGCAGTAACCCAGGAACCATAGGGGACAAAAGAGGGAAGAACAACCTAGGGGGATACAAGGAAAAAAAAATTTCATGATACCAAGAAACACTTTTGAATCACCATGAGCCCGCAAATGCCCATGGGCAAGATCATTTAATTTAGAGGGCTGCCTCACTTTAATTCATCATCTTTGTCATGAGGTATGACAGTTCCAGTGGTAGGCCTGGGGCCTCCTAAAACTGTGTCTTCCTCATCTTCATTGCTGGGTGAGGAGCTCAGCAGTGCTGAAAGCAGAGGCCTGTCCTTTGTGTTCCCTTTGGGATGGCAGTGGAAGTGCCCTGAGTGCACATTCAGAGGCCCCTTCATGGCTTCTTCATGCAACAACACCCAAAACTAAATGTGCAAGGTGGCTTCTTTGAATGACATTTATTCCTTTGAAATATCTGCAGCAAGTGGTCTGAAACTGCTTTCTGAGCCTGCTCCTTGGGATGGGCTGTGAGGGGCTGAGGGCTGGCCTGAGCCCGGTGCTGTGTCCCACTGGGAGCAGCCCCACAGCCTCACCTGCAGAGCAGGCACTGCCAGAGGCCCTGGAGATCTCACCTGCCCTGCACCCACCTTTGTAAAGGTGCTGTAAACATCAGCTGGTGCTGACTTTCCCCTTGGACCCCTTGGTTTAGTTACTGTGGGGAATTTCTTTCCGGAAGCCCGTGGGATTTCCCCCAGCCAGCTGTGATGGGGATGCTCGGGGGGTGTGGGGCTCTGGGGGCAGCTGCCCGGGCAGGGGGGGCTGAGCTTGGGGGCCCTGTGGGGCCCATGGCAGCAGCCCCCAGCAGCAGCAGCAGCAGCAGCAGCCACAGGGCCCAAAGCCCCGTGCCCCCTGCCCAGCACAGGCTGCCCTGTCCCTGCAGCTGTCACCCGAGTGGGGCCCAGGGGCCAGTGGCCGCTGCCAGCAGCAGGAATGCGGGCAGGGTGAGGATGGCCTGGCTTGGCTTTTGTCTCTTGAACAATGCGGGCTCAGGGCAGTGCAGAGCAGGCTGGGAAGCAGAGGCCGGAGCCATTGGAGGCTGCAAGCCTTAAACATCAGCCCCTGCAGCAGCCCAGATCCAGGTGGCCCCAGCTGCCAAGGCTGTGGTGGCCTTCAGAGCGTGCAGGTGGATTTTGCATGGCTGTGGCCTGATGCCGGCTCTGGGCCCAGGAGTCCCTGTGGCTCCAGCAGGAAGGGTGGCTGAAGGTTTGCTGCCTGCTTTGGTGGCATGGCTGCAGGGGCCAGTGCTGTGAGAGCACCCTGTGTGAGAGCTGGTGACAGCTGAGCTCTTGGGGACAGCACTGTGCCCCAGGCCAGGAAGGGCAGCAGTGCCCAGTGCCAGGAGTGGTGTCAGTGGGAGCCCCTGTGCACCGGGACCCCCAGGCCCAGGGTGGCCGTGCCAGCACCCTCAGGGACCCCCAGCCCTGGGAACCCGGAACAAGTGGAACCCACAAGTGTGCAAAGGCTGCCTGTGCCCAAAGGAATGACAAGGGAAGTCAGGTTTTAAAAAGAAACAGTATTTATTTGCCAAAGATCGGCAAAAGCACGGATTTACAGAACATGTTTTAATTATGACAATCCTTTAAAATAACAACAACAACAACAATGTACAGAACATATTTACATGGGATCCAATGGACTAACAATCTTCAAAACGTATTTACAGAAAACTTCTAACCTAATGAACATATTTACAAAAACTTCTAAACTTTCAAACATATTTACAAGGGGGCATTGGATCTGTGCCATCATCTGGATCAGTCCTGGAAGAAAGGAAGAAGCAGAGCTGCACTCAGCTGGCAGCACTGGGCCCAGCAGGGCTGGGTGCTGGGCCCCAGGGGCTGGGACGGGGCTGGCAGGGCTGGCGTGGCCCCAGGCAAGCGCAGGGCAGGCCGGGGCTGGTGCTTGTGCCACCCCAATCCAGGCCCCCCCTGCGGGCACCGTGTCCCTGAGCGGGGCCATCCAGCCCAGCCCCAGCCTGGCCTCAGGGGACCCACTGTGTCTGTGGGCAGGGGTGGGAAGCATCTGCCTGTCTTACTTGTGGGGCTGCACCTTCATCCAAGGACCATGGGCTCCTCCTCATCCTCCTCATCAACCTCCATCTCCTCGATGTCATCCTCCTCATCCACCTCCATGTCCTCGATGTTCTCCTCCTCCTCTACTTCCATGTCCTCAACAGGGGAGGACATGGAAGTAGAGGAGTCCACCTCCATCATTTCTTCCTCATTCAGCCCATGGTCCACTTCCATTGCCTCCACATTGTCTCTGGCAGTCTGCAAGGGGCAGCACAATCTCCCAGTGGGCTTCCTGTCCCACACCATCCATTCCCACATGGCTGCAGCCTGCCCAAGCCGGGTGCCCCCTGCCTGGAATGGCACTGTACCTCCATTGGCACAGCAGTGCACATCCTGCTGGGATTGGCGCTCCAGAGCAGGTGGCAGGAAAAGCCCAGGCAGCAGCAACAGCTCAGCACTGTGGGTCAGAGCACAGAGCGAGCAGCAACTGACCCTGGGCAGCCGGTGAAGTGTCTGCTCTGCTCGTTTCCAGGCCCTGGACGTTCCACCTGGAACCCTCTGGGAGCTGTGATGTCACTGAAATTTCAGGGCCTCTCTGCAGTGGGGGATGGGGATGGCAGAATGATCAAATCCTTGAGTGGTTTGGCTTGGAAGGGACCCTAAAAGATGATCTGGTTCCACGCTGAGCAACCTCCCAGCACAGCAGGTTGCTGCGGCCCCTGTCCCACCTGGCCGTGGATGTTCCTGGGGATGGGGCATCCACAGGCTCTCTGCACTGGTCCCTGTGTCAGGGACAAGTACCCTGACAGTAAAGAACTTCTTCCCATCATCAAATCTCTTCCGACTCTTGCAGTTTGATCCCATTCCCTGTGTGTCCTGTCACTGCAGTTCCTGACAAAGAGAACTGTACACTTCCCTGTGGGTCAGGCTGTTCCTGCAGGGTCACACGTGTGGCTGAACCTGCAGACAGAGAGAGAGAAGCCAAGCTCCCAGTCAGAGACAATGGGGAAAGTGGCATGGGAGATGAGAGAAGAGGAAAAAGTAGAGACATGCAAGGCTTTGGGTTGGATGGGCTGCAGGATTCATGCCTTTTATTAGAGGCCAGGTTCCCTGGTGCACACAATTCCTGTGTCTTCCTGAGACTTCATTGCTGGCTGAGGAGCTCAGCTGTGCTGAAAGCAGAGGCCTGTCCTTTGTGTTCCCTTTGGGATGGCAGTGGAGGGGTCCTGTGCACATTCAGAGGCCCCTTCATGGCATTTCATGCAACGACACCAAAACTGCTTCCACAGAGCCTGTGGAGTTCTCACAGAGTCTTTGGGGTGTCCTTGATTTGTGGTGTTTGGGTGTGATGGTTCTCCCTAAGGTTTTTAGGCCGAGATGCTTCCAGGGGGCCGTCTTTTGGACTTTATCTGCTGCAATCTCAAAACCTTTCTCCTGTACCACCAAAGGGATGACATCTGGTACTGCAACGTCCAAAATGATTTGAGCGCCTGCACAAACTAATGTGACCTTAGCTAGGCTGGCATCATGGTGTAGGGATGCCCTAATGGTGCATGCCTGGGCCATTTGTGCAATGATGGGTTTTGGGGAAAGTGACATGAGGGATGAGAGAATAAGGAAAAAGTAGAGACATGCAAGGCATTGGGTTGGGTGGCCTGTGGGATTCATGCCTTTTATGAGAGGCCAGGTTCGCTGGTGGTGCGCCTCAATTCCTGCATCTTCCCGAGATTTCATTGCTGGGTGAGGAGCTCAGCAGTGCTGAAAGCAGAGGCCTGTCCTTTGTGTTCCCTTTGGGATGGCAGTGGAAGTGCCCTGAGTGCACATTCAGAGGCCCCTTCATGGCTTCTCACGCCACGACACCAAGGTTGAAATGTGCAAGGTGGCTTCTTTGAATGACATTTATTCCTTTGAAATCTCTGCAGCAAGTGGTCTGAAACTGCTTTCTGAGGCAGCTCCTTGGGATCGGCTGTGAGGGGCTGAGGGCTGGCCTGAGCCCGGTGCTGTGTCCCACTGGGAGCAGCCCCACAGCCTCACCTGCAGAGCAGGCACTGCCAGAGGCCCTGGAGATCTCACCTGCCCTGCAGCCACCTTTGTAAAGGTGCTGCAAACATCAGCTGGTGCTGACTTTCCCCTTGGACCCCTTGGTTTAGTTACTGTGGGGAATTTCTTTCCTGAAGCGTGGGATTTCCCCAGCCAGCTGTGATGGGGATGCTGGGGGTGTGGGGCTCTGGGGCAGCTGCCCGGGCAGGGGCTGAGCTCAGGGGCCCTGTTGGGCCCATGGCCCCCCCAGCAGCAGCAGCAGCAGCAGCAGCAGCAGCCTCAGGGCCCAAAGCCCCGTTCCCCCTGCCCAGCACAGGCTGCCCTGTCCCTGCAGCTGTCACCCGAGTGGGGCCCAGGGGCCAGTGGCCGCTGCCAGCAGCAGGAATGCGGGCAGGGTGAGGATGGCCTGGCTTGGCTTTTTTGTCTCTTGAACAATGCGGGCTCAGGGCAGTGCAGAGCAGGCTGGGAAGCAGAGGCCGGAGCCATTGGAGGCTGCAAGCCTTAAACATCAGCCCCTGCAGCAGCCCAGATCCAGGTGCCCCAGCTGCCAAGGCTGTGGTGGCCTTCAGAGCGTGCAGGTGGATTTTGCATGGCTGTGGCCTGATGCGGCTCTGGGCCCAGGAGTCCCTGTGGCTCCAGCAGGAAGGGTGGCTGAAGGTTTTTGCTGCCTGCTTTGGTGGCATGGCTGCAGGGGCCAGTGCTGTGAGAGCGCCCTGTGTGAGAGCTGGTGACAGCTGAGCTCCTGGGGACAGCGCTGTGCCCCAGGCCAGGAAGGGCAGCAGTGCCCAGTGCCAGGAGTGGTGTCAGTGGGAGCCCCTGTGCACAGGGACCCCCAGCCCCTGGTGTGGCTGTGCCAGCACCCTCAGGGACCCCCAGCCCTGGGAACCCGGAACAAGTGGAACCCACAAGTGTGCAAAGGCTGCCTGTGCCCAAAGGAATGGCAAGGGAAGTCAGGTTTTAAAAAGAAACAGTATTTATTTGCCGAAGATGGGCAAAAGCACGGATTTACAGAACATGTTTCATTATGACAATCCTTAACAATAACAACAACAACAATGTACAGAACATATTTACATGGGATCCAATGGACTAACAATCTTCAAAACGTATTTACAGAAAAACTTCTAAACCTACTGAACGTATTTACAAAATTCTAAACTTTCAAACATATTTACAAAAGGGTCGGGTCTGTGCCATCATCTGGATCAGTCCTGGAAGAAAGGAAGCAGCAGAGCTGCACTCAGCTGGCAGCACTGGGCCCAGCAGGGCTGGGTGCTGGGCCCCAGGGGCTGGGACGGGGCTGGCAGGGCTGGCGTGGCCCCAGGCAAGCGCAGGGCAGGCCGGGGCTGGTGCTTGTGCCACCCCAATCCAGGCCCCCCTGCGGGCACCGTGTCCCTGAGCGGGGCCATCCAGCCCAGCCCCAGCCTGGCCTCAGGGGACCCACTGTGTCTGTGGGCAGGGCGTGGGAAGCATCTGCCTGTCTTACTTGTGGGGCTGCACCTTCATCCAAGGACCATGGGCTCCTCCTCATCCTCCTCATCAATCTCCATCCTCTCGATTTCATGTCCTCCTGATCCACCTCCATGTCCTCGATGTTCTCCTCCTCCTCCACTTCCATGTCCTCAACAGGGGAGGACATGGAAGTAGAGGGAGTCCACCTCCATCATTTCTTCCTCATTCATGCCCTGGTCCACTTCCATGTCCTCCACATTGTCTCTGGCAGTCAGTCTGCAAGGGGCAGCACAATCTCCCAGTGGGCTTCCTGTCCCACACCATCCATTCCCACATGGCTGCAGCCTGCCCAAGCCGGGTGCCCCCTGCCTGGAATGGCACTGTACCTCCATTGGCACAGCAGTGCACATCCTGCTGGGATTGGCGCTCCAGAGCAGGTGGCAGGAAAAGCCCAGGCAGCAGCAACTGCTCAGCACTGTGGGTCAGAGCACAGAGCGAGCAGCAACTGACCCTTGGCAGCCGGTGAAGTGTCTGCTCTGCTCGTTTCCAGGCCCTGGACGTTCCACCTGGAACCCTCTGGGAGCTGTGATGTCACTGAAATTTCAGGGCCCCTCCTGCAGTGGGGGATGGGGATGGCAGAATGATCAAATCCTTGAGTGGTTTGGCTTGGAAGGGACCCTAAAGATGATCTGGTTCCACGCTGAGCAACCTCCCAGCACAGCAGGTTGCTGCGGCCCCTGTCCCACCTGGCCTTGGATGTTCCTGGGGATGGGGCATCCACAGGCTCTCTGCACTGGTCCCTGTGTCAGGGGGACAAGTACCCTGACAGTAAAGAACTTCTTCCCATCATCAAATCTCTTCCAACTCTTGCAGTTTGATCCCATTCCTGTGTCCTGTCACTGCAGTTCCTGACAAAGAGAACTGTCCCACTTTCCTGTGGGTCAGGCTGTTCCTGCAGGGTCACACGTGTGGCTGAACCTGCAGACAGGAGAGAGAGAAGCCAAGCTCCCAGTCAGAGACAATGGGGAAAGTGGCATGGGAGATGAGAGAAGAGGGAAAAAGTAGAGACATGCAAGGCTTTGGGTTGTGTGGGCTGTGGGATTCATGCCTTTTATTAGAGGCCAGGTTCCCTGGTGCACTCAGTTCCTGTGTTGCAGCCTGCCCACAGCCAGCCTCTCTGAGGGACCTGCTCTCCCCAGGGCTGGGAGCACACTTTCTTAAACTGCTGGTGAACGAGTGGAAAGAGGGATCTTTGTGTGGAACTCCAAACACTGTGGATTGCGCTGAAGAGGGTCCAGGGAGGGAGGCAAAATGGGGCTGGGGACACAGGGTTTTGTGGGGGGGGGGAGAAAGCAGGGGAGCATTGCAGTAATCCAGGACCAATTGCAGACAAGAGAGGGGAGAACATTGTAGGGGGGTGCATATAAGGAAAATACAGCAGTTGAACTGGGTGATACCACCAAAACGTGCTGCATTCACCATGAGCCTGCAAATGCCCATGGGTGAGACCCTTGCATTCTGAGGGTTGTCTCTCTTTTACCATGGTCACTTTGCCCTGAGGTATTACAGTTCCAATGGTAGGCCCCTGGCCCCCATCATCCCTTTTTTTGTTGTATAAAGAAGGCTTCTGCCATAGAGTTTTGCAGGCATTTTCCAAAAATGGATAAAATAACCAACACAACACAATGTGTACATAAAGAAAGTCTACAACACAGTCTTAACTAAAGATGAAAGCCAGCCTTTCATCCCCCATGTTTGAAAAGTCCAGTGAACCAGTCGTTGTTGCCTTCCATCTGGATCTTGTTTCCTCGATCTTTTAGCAGCTGGATGCTCTGGTATACAGACTCACTCTGTGACAACAGGTTGAAAAAAACACATGCCTTCAAATGCCTGACAGCCATGGCCATGGACAAGAAATTGTGGCTTGGCTGTGGAAGCACCCAGCTGAAGGCATGTGGCTCCGTGAGGAGCATCCAGATTCCTGCTGCAGTGGCAACAAACGGCAGCATCCTCTGACTTTAGCTAATTTAGTATCTGGAGGCTTTGGTGGCCTAAGAGTTAACAGATAAAGAGATTAGAAGGTGAAACTTAACTTCTGGTCCCACTAAACTTTCTGATCTGTATGCCAAGGGTGTGAAAACAGCCTCTTAGAAGAATCAAATATCAATGCTAAAATATAGTTTTTACAAATGTTAAGTCATATATCTTGGTTAGTGGTGTCTGAGCTATCTTGATCTGAATGTGTGTGGTCAGCGCTGCTTAGAAGATCTTCTTCTGTCCTTCTCCTTCTTCTTTTTCCTGGCTGCAGCTGTCTCTCTTAGGCTTTCATTTTGTTCTTCCGATGGTGGCTCTGGTGTTTGCCTCACCGTTTCCAGAAACAGTTTTTATGTTTTTGCTGGGATCCATCTCTGCCCTGCTGCTGTAGAGGCACAAGCATCTTCTCTTCCCAAAAAATTAATGGGAAAGGGCCCATATTTTGTTTAGATTCAGGGTCTTTGATCAACACAGGTGGCTTTTCTTTTAATTGGGCTGCAGTTGAATTAGTAAAATGCCTGATGACTGGGGAGTTGGCTCCATAAATGAGTTGTTCAAAAGTTGAACACAGAAAGAGCCTTGGCCAGTCTTTCCCAATGGGAGATAATATCTGGACTCCCCTCTCAGCTGATCAAGGATCCTTTTGATGGAACAGTGAGCCCTTTTGGCTATGAACTGTCCTGTGGAAGAGTGTGGTGTGCCTGTGACATGTTTTCTACCGCACTGGACAGAAACTTGTTGGAATCAGTGTGAGGTATAAGCAGGAGCATTATCAGTTTTAATTTCCTGGGGAACTGCTAAGGTGAAAAAACCAAAAAGTAATGTTTTAATGCATCTTTTGTTTTTTCACCAGCAAGAGCAGAGGCCAAAATGGGAGGGTCAAAGCACAGAGCCTGGACAGTTATCTCCTGCAAAGATGTCAAGGCGACTACCTCAGGTGGTATAGTGAGTCTCTCCATCCCTTCCCCTGGTGTTGGTTAAAATCAAAATGTCTCTGGGCCGTTCTTCAGGGCCCTATTTTCCTGTTGGAATATGGTGAACAAAAATATAGTTGATTGGACTTGAAATGGCGCTTACCAGCTGCCTTTGGGTTCCAGGGCAGAGCTGTCTTCTGTCGAGTTCTTCTGCAGCAATCGAGCTGTCCCGATGGATCTGAGAGAGGTCACTGTGCTGGTTCTCCATGGGGTTTGGGAGAGTAGGGTGGAACAGCCTTGCATTTGGTGTCATCTAGCATGGGGCTTTCCCCCCCGTGTCTGTGTGGGGTTTCCTGCAGGCCACCGGTTTTGCTGGTGTTGGAAACCGTGTGGATGGGGGGCAGTGAGGACAGTGCCTGTGACACCAAGATGGTCCCTGGTAATAGCCTTAATTTTTACAATTCTGTTGAAAAAATGCCCCATCTCTCCACATTTCATGCAAGGTCCTTTTTCATGTGTATGTCAGGGAATAACTTGGGGGCTACTAGCACCTCTACTACACCCTGACTGGGATAGCCTTAGCTAGGCTGGCATCATGGTGTAAGGATGCCCTAAGGGTGCATGTCTCGACCATTTGTGAAATGGTAGGTTTTGGGATGAGAGGTAGAGAGGGTAAAATGTTTTTACAGGTGTTGCTAGCATTTGTTTTAACAAGTTTAGGAAGCAGTACCTGCCTGACTTTTGGATGATGTGTTCAACTTGCTTCTCTATTTCTTGTGTAAGGTGGTCAATAAATTTTATAAAGGATTCCCCATGTCTCTGCAGAAGGTCTGTGAAATCTAGAGTAGGGTGTTATTCCATTGGATTGTCACTGCATGAGAGCTGTCTTTGCAGCACCTTTTATCTCTTCTAACACAGATTGGGGAAGGTGTCTTGCTTGATTCTCAGCTTTAGTGAAATCTTCCTGCCTGGCTACATGGTCTAGTGTTAGGTGTGCCCGCCTGTCTTCTCTAGCATAGTCTTTAATAGTTGTTGTATTAATTTTTTCCCCATTCCTTCCCACAGAATAAATTCAGTGGGAGAAAGTAGGATGTACATAAAATGGTGCAGATTGTGAGGCGCCATAACATGTGCAGTGAAGATGGCATTTAACAAATTATTAAAAAATGGCAAGCCCCTCCGATGGTCTTTCGCTGCTTTACAAAGGTCTTTCATTGCCCCGTGCGTGACAGTTTCCCATCGGGGCTTGGCCCCCCTCTGGTACTGCAGTGGTGCTGCTTGTATTTTAGCTACCAATTCCCAGTCCCCCTCCTCAGCTGCCAGCTTCCGCCTGCTCTGCCAAGAATCCTCAGGCTCATCCTCAAGGTGGGGGATGAACCTTCCCTCTCCTCTCCAGAAGAGGGAACTTGGTCTTTGCAGAGGAGCGGGGCCTTTGGGTGACTGGCAAGGCCCGGCGCTGTGGGCCTTTGGTAGCCAAGATGGCTGCCTTGCGGTTCCACCCGTCCCCTCACACTTCCGGCTCTGACAGTGTGGGATCCGCAAGGGGCTGAGTTGGAGGGGTAGGGCCAGCGGGAGCAGGCAAGGAAGCGCTGGATCCTGACGGGGGGTGGTGGTACCTGACAGAGGCAGGACCCAACACATGGGGAGGACCTGATGAGAGAGAGCAGGGGTGGGAGGGAGCTTGACATTGACGTCCCCTCCCAGAAGATGGACTCCATTTTGTGAGCTCTCAGAGGGGGGATACTGGGAGGAGAGGTCCTGGAGAATGGGTTAGGGTAGAATCCAGGCCTGTGTGATCAGTACAGATGTGGGCAGGGGGTAGAGAAGGGGGGAGATGGCAGACAGCAGGTGGCTCGTCTGTGCTTTACAGCAGCATCCTAATCTTGGCGTCAGTGGGTTCAGGAATGCGGAAAGCAGAGCACAGAAACTGGGGTTGAATATTAGAACTTTGAACCCTAGAGAAAACTCCATAAATCATATGAAAAATTGGGTCAAAAATTTTGTGACTCTCATCACTCCCTGAGTTTGCAAAAGATAGTCCCTTCCCCTAACTGAGCCCCAGAATGCTACATGACGAACTGAATCAACAGAAATGTCTGGGAACTCCTTAAACAGCCAATGAACAAAAGGCTTCCAACTTCCCTTAGTAAAAGTCTTCCCCTCTAAAAGGAGAACCTCCCTAACTCGAACATATATGTCTCTCTCAGCTGTGGGTCATTTGTTACCCATGGCTGCCCCTGATGTAAAGGCTCACTCACCCACAGGACTAAAAAATCACCCAAGGATCCTGCACTCCAGGCAGCTGTCCCCCAAACTCACTGCTCTGGCAGCTCTGGATGCAGGTGTTTCAAAATGTCCCGTGGGCTTCACCAGCTGAGCCGGCAGCCCCTCTTGCTGCTGGAGGCGGCCGACGCTCCCTTCAGCAAGCCCTGATAAAACTCTGGTCCCACTCCAGGGGTGGTGGCTGACCCGAGGCGTCTGCTGTCCGGTGACGGTGGAACAGCCGGATGGTCACTGGAGTCGCTCTCAGGGAATTCTCAAAGAAGGTCCCTGTTGGGGCACCCCTTGTTGTGGCGTGTCCACAGCCAGATTCTGTGAGAGACCTGCACTCCCAGAGCTGGGAGCAGGCTTCCTTGAATGGCTGATGGATGAGGGAAGAGAGGGGTCTTTGTGTGGAACTCCAAACACTGTAGATTGGCTGAAGAGGGTCCTGGGACAGAGACAAAATGGGGCTGGAGACAGAGAGTTTTATGCAGGGAGAACAAAGGGTCTTATATGCAGTAACCCAGGAACCATAGGCACAAAAAAAGGGGAGAACAACCTAGGGGGGGACACAAGGAAAAAAAGAATTTCATGATACCAAGAAAAAGTTTTGAATCCCCATGAGTTTTGGGGCAAATGCCCATGGGCAAGATCATTGCATTTAGAGGGCTGTCACACTTTACTTTCATTTGTCATCTTTGTCATGAGGAATGACAGTTCCAGTGGTAGGCCCCTGGGTCTCCCAAAGACTGTGTCTTCCTCATCTTCATTGCTGGGTGAGGAGCTCAGCAGTGCTGAAAGCAGAGGCCTGTCCTTTGTGTTCCCTTTGGGATGGCAGTGGAAGTGCCCTGAGTGCACATTCAGAGGCCCCTTCATGGCTTCTCACGCCACGACACCAAAACGAAATGTGCAAGGTGGCTTCTTTGAATGACATTTATTCCTTTGAAATATCTGCAGCAAGTGGTCTGAAACTGCTTTCTGAGCCTGCTCCTTGGGATGGGCTGTGAGGGGCTGAGGGCTGGCCTGAGCCCGGTGCTGTGTCCCACTGGGAGCAGCCCCACAGCCTCACCTGCAGAGCAGGCACTGCCAGAGGCCCTGGAGATCTCACCTGCCCTGCACCCACCTTTGTAAAGGTGCTGTAAACATCAGCTGGTGCTGACTTTCCCCTTGGACCCCTTGGTTTAGTTACTGTGGGGAATTTCTTTCCGGAAGCCCGTGGGATTTCCCCCAGCCAGCTGTGATGGGGATGCTCGGGGGTGTGGGGCTCTGGGGGCAGCTGCCCGGGCAGGGGCTGAGCTCAGGGGCCCTGTGGGGCCCATGGCCCCCAGCAGCAGCAGCAGCAGCAGCAGCAGCAGCAGCAGCCAGCAGGGCCCAAAGCCCAAAGCCCCCCCCTGCCCAGCACAGGCTGCCCTGTCCCTGCAGCTGTCACCCGAGTGGGGCCCAGGGGCCAGTGGCCGCTGCCAGCAGCAGAATGGGCAGGGTGAGGATGGCCTGGCTTGGCTTTTTTGTCTCTTGAACAATGCGGGCTCAGGGCAGTGCAGAGCAGGCTGGGAAGCAGAGGCCGGAGCCATTGGAGGCTGCAAGCCTTAAACATCAGCCCCTGCAGCAGCCCAGATCCAGGTGCCCCAGCTGCCAAGGCTGTGGTGGCCTTCAGAGCGTGCAGGTGGATTTTGCATGGCTGTGGCCTGATGCCGGCTCTGGGCCCAGGAGTCCCTGTGGCTCCAGCAGGAAGGGTGGCTGAAGGTTTGCTGCCTGCTTTGGTGGCATGGCTGCAGGGGCCAGTGCTGTGAGAGCGCCCTGTGTGAGAGCTGGTGACAGCTGAGCTCCTGGGGACAGCGCTGTGCCCCAGGCCAGGAAGGGCAGCAGTGCCCAGTGCCAGGAGTGGTGTCAGTGGGAGCCCCTGTGCACAGGGACCCCCAGCCCTGGTGTGGCTGTGCCAGCACCCCCAGGGACCCCCAGCCCTGGGAACTTGGAACAAGTGGAACCCAGGTGTGTGCAAAGGCTGCCTGTGCCCAAAGGAATGGCAAGGGAAGTCAGGTTTTAAAAAGAAACAGTATTTATTTGCCAAAGATCGGCAAAAGCACGGATTTACAGAACATGTTTAATTATGACAATCCTTATAACAACAACAACAACAATGTACAGAACATATTTACATGGGATCCGATGGACTAACAATCTTCAAAACGTATTTACAGAAAACTTCTAACCTAATGAACATATTTACAAAAACTTCTAAACTTTCAAACATATTTACAAAGGGTTTCGGATCTGTGCCATCATCTGCATCAGTCCTGGAAGAAAGGAAGAAGCAGAGCTGCAATCAGCTGGCAGCACTGGGCCCAGCAGGGCTGGGTGCTGGGCCCCAGGGGCTGGGACGGGGCTGGCAGGGCTGGCGTGGCCCCAGGCAAGCGCAGGGCAGGCCGGGGCTGGTGCTTGTGCCACCCCAATCCAGGCCCCCCTGGGGCACCGTGTCCCTGAGCGGGGCCATCCAGCCCAGCCCCAGCCTGGCCTCAGGGGACCCACTGTGTCTGTGGGCAGGGCGTGGGAAGCATCTGCCTGTCTTACTTGTGGGGCTCCATCTTCATCCAAGGACCATGGGCTCCTCCTCATCCTCCTCATCAATCTCCATCTCCTCGATGTCATCCTCCTCATCCACCTCCATGTCCTCGATGTTCTCCTCCTCCTCCACTTCCATGTCCTCAACAGGGGAGGACATTAGAGGGGAGTCCACCTCCATCATTTCTCTTCCTCATTCAGCCCAGGTCCACTTCCATGTCCTCCACAGTGTCTCTGGCAGTCTGCAAGGGGCAGCACAATCTCCCAGTGGGCTTCCTGTCCCACACCATCCATTCCCACATGGCTGCAGCCTGCCCAAGCCGGGTGCCCCTGCCTGGAATGGCACTGTACCTCCATTGGCACAGCAGTGCACATCCTGCTGGGATTGGCGATCCAGAGCAGGCGGCAGGAAAAGCCCAGGCAGCAGCAACAGCTCAGCACTGTGGGTCAGAGCACAGAGCGAGCAGCAACTGACCCTTGGCAGCCGGTGAAGTGTCTGCTCTGCTCGTTTCCAGGCCCTGGACGTTCCACCTGGAACCCTCTGGGAGCTGTGATGTCACTGAAATTTCAGGGCCGCTCTGCAGTGGGGGATGGGCTGGGCAGAATGATCAAATCCTTGAATGGTTTGGCTTGGAAGGGACCCTAAATATCATCTGGTTCCAAGCTGAGCAACCTCCCAGCACAGCAGGTTGCTGCGGCCTCTGTCCCACCTGGCTATGGATGTTCGTGGGCATGGGGCATCCACAGCCTCTCTGCACTGGTCCCTGTGTCAGGGACAAACACCCTGACAGTAAAGAACTTCTTCCCATCATCAAATCTCTTCCAACTCTTGCAGTTTGATCCCATTCCTCTGTGTCCTGTCACTACAGTTCCTGACAAAGTGTCCTCTCCCACTTTCCTGTGGGTCAGGCTGTTCCTGCAGGGTCATGTGTGGCTGAACCTGCAGACAGGAGAGAGAGAAGCCAAGCTCCCAGTCAGAGAAAATGGGGAAAGTGGCATGAGAGATGAGAGAAGAGGGAAAAAGTAGAGACATGCAAGGCTTTGGGTTGTGTGGGCTGTGGGATTCATGCCTTTTATTAGAGGCCAGGTTCCCTGGTGCACTCAGTTCCTGTGTTGCAGCCTGCCCACAGCCAGCCTCTGTGAGGGACCTGCTCTCCCAGAGCTGGGAGCACACTTTCTTAAACTGCTGGTGAACGAGGCGAAAGAGGGATCTTTGTGTGGAACTCCAAACACTGTGGATTGCGCTGAAGAGGGTCCAGGGAGGGAGGCAAAATGGGGCTGGGGACACAGGGTTTTGTATGGGGGAGAAAGCAGGGGAGCATTGCAGTAATCCAGGACCAATACCAGACAAGAGAGGGGGAACATTGTAGGGGAGTGCATATAAGGAAAATACAGCAGTTGAACTGGGTGATACCACCAAAACGTGCTGCATTCACCATGAGCCTGCAAATGCCCAGGGGTGAGACCCTTGCATTCTGAGGGGCGTCTCTCTTTTACCATGGTCACTTTGCCCTGAGGTATTACAGTTCCAATGGTAGGCCCCTGGGCCCCACATCTCCCCCTTTTTGTTGTCTATAAAGAAGGCTTCTGCCATAGAGTTTTGCAGGCATTTTCCAAAAATGGATAAAATAACCAACACAATGTGTACGATAAAGAAAGTCTACAACACAGTCTTAACTAAAGATGAAAGCCAGCCTTTCATCCCCCCATGTTTGAAAAGTCCAGTGAACCAGTCGTTGTTGCCTTCCATCTGGATCTTGTTTCCTCGATCTTTTAGCAGCTGGATGCTCTGGTATACAGACTCACTCTGTGACAACAGGTTGAAAAAAAAACACATGCCTTCAAATGCCTGACAGCCATGGCCATGGACAAGAAATTGTGGCTTGGCTGTGGAAGCACCCAGCTGAAGGCATGTGGCTCCATGAGGAGCATCCAGATTCCTGCTGCAGTGGCAACAAACGGCAGCATCCTCTGACTTTAGCTAATTTAGTATCTGGAGGCTTTGGTGGCCTAAGAGTTAACAGATAAAGAGATTAGAAGGTGAAACTTAACTTCTGGTCCCACTAAACTTTCTGATCTGTATGCCAAGGGTGTGAAAACAGCCTCTTAGAAGAATCAAATATCAATGCTAAAATATAGTTTTTACAAATGTTAAGTCATATATCTTGGTTAGTGGTGTCTGAGCTATCTTGATCTGAATGTGTGTGGTCAGCACTGCTTAGAAGATCTTCTTCTGTCCTTCTCCTTCTTCTTTTCCTGGCTGCAGCTGTCTCTCTTAGGCTTTCATTTTGTTCTTCCGATGGTGGCTCTGGTGTTTGCCTCACCATTTCCAGAAAAAGTTTTTATGTTTTTTGCTGGGATCCATCTCTGCCCTGCTGCTGTAGAGGCACAAGCATCTTCTCTTCCCCAAAAAATTAATGGGAAAGGGCCCATATTTTGTTTAGATTCAGGGTCTTTGATCAACACAGGTGGCTTTTCTTTTAATTGGGCTGCAGTTGAATTAGTAAAATGCCTGATGACTGGGGAGTTGGCTCCATAAATGAGTTGTTCAAAAG
>JALJVW010003734.1:0-16130 GCA_024865655.1 Emberiza elegans
CAGTGACATCACATGGTGGATTTTGTGACATCACAGACTCTTCTGAGACATCAGCAGTGCAGCTGCATGGCATTCCAGAGTGACATCACAGAGTTGGCTCTTGTGACATCACAAGGGTTTTGTGACATCACCAGAGGTTGGGCTTGAAATCACTGGGTGGTCATTCTGTACATCCCCCAGAGCTGGTGTGCCATCATAGGGACTGTGTGGGACCAGACATCACAGGCTGTGACAGGAGGTCACTGGGAGGGGACCTGCCTGCCCAGCCCCCCCTCCTGAGTCCCCAGAGCAGTCCTGCTCCCTGCCAGCTGGTGCACACATTGCAACTCCCCTTGTCCAGAGATCAACCGGCCCACGGGACGGGGTCAGGGCCTGGAGGGTGGCACAGGGATGTTGGGACCCGAGATCGACCCCAGAGGCCAGAGCATGGGACAGGGGGAGGCCTTGGGGGGTACATCCCAACAAGGTATCAGCAAGAAACAGATTGAATGTTAATGGCCAAAGTTCCTCAACAAGGTCCGCTGCAGGAACCAACTGGACATTTCAGTGAGATAAAAGGCCCAAAACAAAAATTGGCAGAGTGCCGTGCAAAGGAACTGTGCCAGGGAGAACTGTCCTGTGCAATGGTTTAGGCCCTGACATTGGCAGCAGCAGCTGTCAAGGCCATGGCCAAAACCAGGACTTGGCAAGCATTAACCAGGCCTGGATGGCCACTAAACATCAGGTTTCTGCAAAAGGACTCAGGACAGGCTGGGCTCTGAAACAAAACTTCTGCTCAGGAGTTGGGAAGCCATTGTCCCCAGCAATATTAACAGGGGACAAGATATCAATGAAAACTCTTGATGCCAAAACACCAAGGCAGATTTAAACCTCAGGCACCCCAGCCCGGGGACAGGCCTGCCATGGCTCATGGCTGTGAGGTCATTGCCCTGCAGCAGCCTGGCTGCCCTCAGCAGTAATTCTTGCCAGAGGCATTGTGAGGGCACTTAGCACATCAGAGAGCCCACACTACAGAAATTCTGTCCTTGGGATGAGAGGGTTTCAATGGGTCAGGCTTAACAAAGCTCCTGATCTTGGACAATTCCTGGGATGGGAATCCACTTCTCTGGAAAAACAGCTGCAGTTTTGTGCCTTTTCTCATAACTCTAAAATATTTCCTCCTTCTAACAAAGTAACCCCGCCCCTCATTCAGTTTACAGATATTGACCCTTGTTTTGTCACTGAAAGATTTGGGAAAATAACTTTGATCACTATTTTTCCATTTTCACAGACCTTGTTTCCAAAAATCTCCCAAGATGGGGTTTGGAGGCCTCATTGGTGAGAACCAGCAGGGAGAGGCTGAGGGCTCTGGGGTCAGTGGTGTGGAGACTGAGGACAGAACAGGAGTAGCCTGGGAGGGATTGAAGGGGTGGTTTCAGAGAGGCTGGAGCTTTTCTTCATAGAGGACATAAGCATGAGAAGGAAATTATGGACCCAGGGGCAGCTGGGGAGGCCAGACTGGACACAGAAAGGAATTTTCCTGCCAGGGCAGGGACTCTGTGGCAAAACACATCCCAGAAGGAGCCTGGGTCAGCCCAAGGTTTGTGTGGGCAGGCAGGAGGCAGGCCATGGGAGACCAGGATGTCCCAGCCAAGGAAGGGCCCAACCAGGTGGGCCTGGTCTGGGGATGCCGACAGCCTGCAGGGACAAAGGGGCAAGGACCATTTGCTCTGCCTCACACACTTTTTCTCTTCCCATGGACACCTGTCATCTCAGCCACCACTGTTTCTGTGTGTCACCTGGAACTTAGGGACTTGGTGCCATGGCTCCTGTCCCTCAGATAGTCCATTGGGACAAGTTACCAAGCCTTCACTCAGAGGGGCCTCTTGTTGCTCAGCCCTGGCACCATTTCAAGGCGCTCTGAGGACTGAATCTGATGTGAACAGCACCTGGAACAGCCTCAGAGGGAGGGACAGGATCCATTGCTGTGTCTGGGGGCTCAGGCTGGGCCGGGCTCATGTGCATCCAGGTTTGTTCTGCAGGGGGCAGCTGCCTTTTGACCAGCTCTGTGCCAAAGAAGTCATCAATGGTGCTGTTCATGATTCCACCTCCTCTGCAGATCCTGGGGACACTGCTCAGGGTCCCTCAAGGTCCACCAGCAGGCAAAACAGTGGCACCTGGGTCTCACAGGGGTTTTTTTGTCTTAGCACCCTCAAAGGGAGTCTGTCCTGGCATGTTCAGGGGGCCCTGTCCATACTGCACCTCTGTTCCTGGACCCTTCATCTGCTCAGAGCCACTTGATGGGACTCTCCAAAGGGGCTTTGCCATGGCCTGCAGAACCAGAGCTCGAAAGGAGCCTATGATGTCCCAGTTTGCAGCCAAAGAGTCCAGGCACAGCACAGGCTTCATCACAGAGGCCCTGTGACATCGGGGGCTCCAGGGACCAGCAATGGGGCTGTGGGATGTCCCACAATGCCTCCAGGCTCAGTCCTTGGGATTTGTGGCTGTCCCACATTACAGAGTGGCAGTGTGATCTCAGGAATTTTTTGTGACATCACGGCAGGTGTGTGTGACATCTCCATTGGCTGTGACATCACAGTTTGGGTGTGATTCCCAAGGTTGTGAGCAGTTGCTAGATCATGGGGGACTTCTGTTCCATCACAGGGCGGGCTGTGAACATGGCTGGCTGCTGTGACATCCAAGAATTAAACTGTGACATCACAGAACAACTCAAACAAACAGTGACTTCCTTGACATCACATGGAGGGGCTGTATGACATCAAGTTGTGACATCACAGGGGATGGTTGATATCACTAAGTCTATTGATATCACTTGAGTTTTCTGAAACTTCAGGTTTCTGTATCATAGAAGGAGCCAGAACCATGGGGTTCTGCTGTGTTGTGACATCAACTGGGAGGTTGAAGGTAGATAGGCCCCCTCCATGTTCCCCCACAAACAGTTTCCAGTGCCACCAAACCAAACTTAAACCCAAAACCCAATTTGACTGCCAGTGGCTAGCCTGACCCCAGAGGATGTTCCACAGATCTGTCCCCAGGCTAACCCACATGACAACATAAATGTCTGTGGTCAGAAAAAAAACAGGACACAAAAGAGACTTACTATGAACCCCAACAAAAAAACCTGTGTGACCCCCAGTTCCCAGATTTCCCTGGGCCAGGCCTCCTTCACCCTTAAAGTTTCCCCTGAACAGTCCCAAACCCTAAGGCCTTATTAAAAGCAAAAACATCATTTAATATTGGGGACATCCACCTCCAAGTTCCCTCCCAATCATCCCCTCTGCTGTTCCTGGACACTTCAGGCTCCTCAGAGGAAAACAAAGAATGGACAAAACCAAAACAGAAGGCAATCAAACCAGTAAAGGGACCAGAGCAACTGTTAGCCATGAAATTAAGTCCCAAGGAAATGAAAATGCATCCTTCAAACTTGTTTGCAAGTTCAAACTTAAAAGTTTAACACAAAAAATGGCTGCAACAACAATACTTTCAACTTCACAATTTAATATTATTCATCTGTTAGGCAAAAAGTGTCCTGTGTTATAAAGTCCTTTAAATTTGACTGGAACTTCAGTAAAAACCCCTTAACAAATTTAAAAAGTTACAAGATAAAAAAAAAACTTAACAGGAATTAACTTTAACTTATTCTCAAAATCAGGCCCTTAAACTACAATAAAACCTTAACTGGTTTCCCTGACAGAACAAATTAAAATGGTTCAAGCCTAAAACAATTTCAAACAGGGTTTTTGTTGTTGAGGCACCCCTGAACCTACAGAACAAGTCAAAAAAGAGCAGGAACCAAGCAACTTTACTATTGAGGAATTTAAAACAATACCCCTGTGGATCCTTTGGCATCTCCCCTAAGCCTCTTTGAGCTTGGAGCAGTGGCCCCAGAAAAGCAGCTCCCATTTTTGGCCTGGGGATCCCACCTATTGGATCCCTTGAGGGGCTCCTGAAGGGTCCTTGAGCTCATGATTGGCTCAGGGCCTCCTTGACAAAAGAAATTGTGACATCCAGAACATTCTATTCCAATCAATGGTCCATCCTTATTACAGTCTTGGGACAACAATTTCCCTGTGGGGAGAACAGGATGTTATGCCACTGCCTTCTAATAAAAACAGTTTTTGGGAAACCTCTCTCAGTCAATTTCTGTTGGGCAAAAAAATCTCAACAATTTTTGATGAGCTGTGTGATGGATCAGGCTGGACCATTCTGCTGCCAGGGGCCGAGGCCCAAAAAATTTCTCAGCTATTAAGGCCTATTGAACCCCTGAAGGAAAAATTCAGCTGTTTTGAGGATGTTCCATGGAACCCTTGACCAGTATTTCTCCTGGGTCCATGTCAGGACAAAGGGACCAATTGTGACAACTTTGGGGTCCCTCTGAGACCAATTGTTTGGGTGATCCCTGGAAGGGACTCATGTGGTCCATGGAGGCACTGTGCCCAGTGCTGGGCCTCATGGAACCAACTCCATTGATGCTGTGTGGCTCCATGGAATGCAAGGGATCATTGGACTCTGCCCCCCCCCCAGGACCACTTGGGTCCATTGTGACACCCCAGGGTCCTGGGCATGGATGGCCCCAGTCCATTGCTGACAGCTCAGCAACCTGGATGCTGAAACAACTGCCCCATTGTTGACTTCAGCTCTTCAGTGGGAATTCAGGTCCCCAAGGTCCATTAACATTCAGAACACTTGAACAACCTCATGGATCCAGGCAGGAATTTGTTCAGCCTTTTCATGGAACCACTTCAATGTGGGGCACCAGGAACCATTGTGACACTGAGGCTCATTAACATTCAGAACACCTGAGCCTCCAGCCTCTGGAAACTTGGGGATGTTTTGACACAACAGGGCCAATTTGACCAGTGAGACCATTAGTGTATTCAATGTGAATGTATTATATTTAAAAAGACATTGTCCATTTTTAAGGACCAGGTCAGGGTTTTTCCTGTTAGGGCCTCATGGAACCAAGGGCACAATAGTGACATTCTTGAATCCAAGGGACCATTTGTGACCACCATTTTGACACACCTCTGTGAAAACAAGAACCACAGACAACCATTGTGACCCTGTGGAAATTCAATCCACCATTTCCCCCACTGAAAGCCCTGGGCTTTTGGGCATCCTGTGGGCCACCTGACTGGAACCAGCCCTTGGGCTGACACCTTGGCTCCTGGCATCAATGGCTCCATTGTGTCTTTGGGGCCATGGAGAAGGTCCTGCCTGCAGCTCCCAATCTTTGGTCCACTGCCCAGCTATGGAACCTCAAGGGAACTTTGGATCCAATGTCAGGTTCAACTCAAATCAAACAAAGTCAACAGCTGCTGGATACAACCATTGTGACACAGAGGGAACCGGTGTGGCAATGGAAAAGCACCTTCTGGTGGAATCACTCTGCCCAAGGAGACCCCAAACCCAGCTCAGTGGTCGATTCTGCCCAGATTTGCCAAGTGCACACCGGATCTTCTGAGCAATGAGCCATTGCTGGGCCTCCAGGTCCTTGGAACCAAAGAGTCCCATTGGACACTGAAGAGGCTCCTGTGCAGACCAAGGGACCATGGTGACAGCCCCCTGCAAGTGGGAACCAAACTCATCAGGTTGGTGACATTGTGGTGCCCCTTGGAACCAAAGGGACCATTGTGACACTCAGAGGCTCTTGGAACAAACCACTAAAGAACTTGTTGGGCATTTGAACTGTTTTAATGTGATCTGGGCTATTCATGGAACTCTGGGACATTTGTCACCAGCAGCATCTGACATGTCCTCACAACCACCCCATTTGATTAATATCAGGAACAGTTTTAACAAAGACCAAAGAAAACAGAACTTCTGGGAACTCACAAACACAATTGGGATGTTGACTAATGTTATTTATTTGAAACTTCAGAACCAAAAAGGAACTCCTGAACCTGCCCTTTTATCATCAAAAACCAGTCATTTGAAAGACCACTGAATGACCTCCAAGCCATCTGGAGGAGGAAATCTGGGACCAGCCCCTTCCCATACATCCAGCTTGTCACCATGAAGAGATGTCCTTGTGACATGGCCCATTTGGAACAGGAGACCTCATGGAAACCAAACCTGATGTCAAACAGGGGCTTAAATTGGGCCACTGAATATTGGTGCACTCACAAGTAGATGGGAAAAAGACCACTGTCTTCTTCTTGCCATCAGGATCCTTCCAGAAATGTCATTGTTTCCTCCAGAACAAACCTTTGCCATTAACATTAAAAGGAAACTCAGTGATAAAACAGATAAGAAGATTTTGGATTTCAATTATGAAACCAACTGGTTTAGGACCTTGCCCTTTCAAGGCACATCTTCCATTTTGAGACACTGCAGGGCTCATGAACAGAAAGTCCATTGTGCCCTGGGGTACCATGGGAATTGTGATCTTTAAAAGCACCTCAGGAAAACAGGAGCACCTGATGCTGACAGGTCCCATAAACTCTTAAAAAAGTAACAGCTGGGCCTCCCTCAAAAATTCCACTATGGAACAAAAACCATAAAGCTGGGGTAAAACACTGTAATAGGCCTCATGTCTGGAAAAAAAAAGCCCTGCATTTCCCAAAACCTTTGAAACACTGAGACACAGGTCTGTGGGCTCACTAACTCTCTTTAAGTTGCCTGACTGCCCCAAACAAGGGAGCTCTGCCTTTAAAATTCTCTTCAACCCTGGATCCAGTGCATTATCCATGACATGTTCAGAACTCTGGGGGGTGTGTGCCTTCCTCTGTGAAAAAAATCTCCCAATGGCTTGTTCACTGGCTCTAAAAAAATCAAAAAATTTTGAGGGCCCTGTGAAAAAAAAACACTGGGGCTTTATCTTTTCCCCTGTGAAGTAAATCCCAGGCCAGGCAAAACTGCAAAGGTGGGGTTTCTCCAAAATTTATTTATTCAAAGTTTCTTTGGGACAAAGCCCCCATGGCAAACTGGCTGGGCAGCCTCTGCCAGCCCCTGCAAAGTCCCTTCACCTGTGGGGCTTCCCACAGACAGCCCTAAAACAGGCTCTGCCTAAAGCCTCTCATAAAACAGAGAAGCTTCTAGGGCTCAAATGGCTCAAAAAGAGGCCCTGAGCCAAAAACACAGGATGGACCTTTTCACCTAGCCATTATTCTCAGCCCAGGCCAAATCTGGGCTCAGCAGCTTTGGCTGCCAAGGGCTAAAGTCCTGTAAAGGTTGGTATTAGACAAATCTCCAGGGGCCCCTCCCTGCTTTAAATTCAAAAATCTCACAGAGCTCTCTTTCTGGGCTGACCTTGCTCTTTTGCTATGCCTTGCACAGGCGCTCCTGCCCCACTGGGCCTGGCCTGATTGCCTTTTTGCTCAGCCAGGCTGAGACACTACTGATGGTTTCTGAAAAGGCTCTTGAGCCAAAGCCCCTTTCCCCCAAGCTTTGCCATTGCCCTGACAAAATGGGTAGCACCAAACCTTTTGCCCAGTTTCTCTATTTTCTGGCCCCACAGCTCTGCTCAAAAGGCTGTTTTGGGCACTCAAACCCTCAGCTCCTCAGCTCTTTGCCAATTTCACAGCAGCATCCTGCAGCTCACAGGACTCAGCCCCAGCCATTCCTTTTAAATGTTGGCCAGGCCAAAGGAGGTTGTTGGCTGCCCTTTTCCCCTCTGCCTGAGGTGGCACAGCCAGGCAGCCCTTGCTGCCATCCCATCTGCCCACAGCTCCAAGAACCCTGGAGCCTTGGGGCCTCAAGAGTTGCTCCTGCCCAGCCCCAGGGCCCTCTCTCCTTGCTGGGGCATTCCCCAAGCTGTGCCCATTTCTGTTCATTGCCTCTGATGGGGATGGATCCTCAGCCACTTGGAGGTTGCTGATGAATTTTACTGCTCCAGAGGCCTCTTCTTTCTTGAGCTCTTCAGTTCAGGAATTCAGTGAAAAGGCTCATAAACTTTTTGTTCAAAACACCAAAACAAGAAAAGCCCCTGGGAATAATTTGAAATTTTCAATTCTTCTGTGGTTAATTAGACACATTTCAGAAGTGTATTCAAAGTGAATATACTATATTTAAAAAACAATGCAGAAAGATTTTTTAGGTCCTGTTTTCTTTTCCTGTTTATAGATTGATATCAGCAATGTCCAATTGATATTGATCCCCAGCACCTCCTCATGCAGTTTGAATAGATATGAAAATCAAGACCCTTATGGCTGACAATCAATCAGACTTTGTCTCACCCTCCCCTCTGTTATGAATAAATTTCTACCAACAAAGTTGAACCCACCATTTTTTTGAGCAGTAATTTTATATAAAAATAATACTCAGGGCTGCTGCAGATGGAAAAATTTCACAGTCCAGGGATGTCCATAAGAAAACTCAGGATCATCAGGGAGGTCTTTTCAATCTCTTTATTGCAAGAAACAAAGTCCTCCAAAGGCCACTATGCTTATGCTCCCTCAGTCTGTCAATAGGTGAGCCCAGGCTGGGTCTCCATGTGGCTGTGCTGGAGGGCACTGTTGCCAAGGGCTCTTTTGCAGAGGATCAGAGGACAAACCTTTCTCCTCATCCTCACTGTTCCCAGGACAACCCCACAGGATGAGGTTCACCAAGTCTTGGGCCGCCAGCATTATATTAAAAAAAAGCCTTATTATGAATAGATACCTGGAATCATCCCAAATCCTCCATTTGGGCCCTTCTCTAATTATTCTGATCCCCCCACAGCCTGGGTCCTGTTCTCCTTCATCCCCTATTTTTGCCAGAACATCTGAAAACATCTGTTTTGTGGGACAACATATCTCTGCTCTGGCTATGGAGGGAGGTCCAAGTGCCACCACTGGAGTGGGAACCACAACTCATCAGGTTTGTGTCCTTTGGGGGTCAGGAACTGGTGAGACTCAGAGGCACAGAAAGTTTCTCTTCATGGCCAACAGACCATGGTTGAACAGGACACAATTTAGTTAACAATCACACAATTAAAACTCTTCCCTGTGGCTGTCTGCAGGGCAGAGCTCCTAGCAGTATCTGATGGGTCCACCATCCACAAGGGATTTTCATACTAAAATTAATTTCAGACAAACGTGGTTCTGTGATAGATATAAACACAATTCAGTTCTTTTATCAGGATGCTCATCCTGGAGTGGGGACAAAACAGCTCCAACAATTCCTGATAACCAAAGCTGTCAGTGGTGGATGGAGAAGGGAGGTCAGGCTGCTTTTGGTGTTGAGGAAATGCTGAAACCAGCCTGACTCATTTCATCTCCTCCTGTCCTGGCTGATCTCCCCTCTTTCCCCTTCCACCCATTGGCTTTTGTCTCCCACCAGGCCCCCAGTGAAGAGCCTGGCTCTGTGTTCTCCATCCCCTCCTCGCTGGCACTGCCAGGCTGGGATGAGGAGCCCCTCAGCCTTCCCTGCTCTGGGCTGGACAAGCCCAGCTCCCTCAGCCTCTGCTCACAGCCCAAGGGCTCCAGCCCCACCTTGGAGGCCCTTCCCAGACCCTGCTCCAGCTGCCAGACATCTTTCCTGCCCTGGGCAACCCAAACCAGGCCACAGTGACCTGGATAATCCATGTCCTTGATGTCCTGGTCACACAGCCCTGGCCCCTTGTCCCCATGTCAGGCTCTGGGGTGGATCCTGTGGAACATCCTTTGGTGGAGGCTGTGGCTCCAGGTGGGCCGGGGGGATCCCGGGGGACAGGGACCCTGCTGGGCATGGACAGCATTGGACTTGTTGGGAGAAACTGTGAGGGGAGCTGGGGCGGAGTGACCAACCCAGTGACCTGACACAGCCCTGCTGGGATGTCACACAGCCCCTCTGGGATGTCACAGCCTGCTGTGCTGTCACAGCTGGATGGCCTGTGATGACCTCTGCCCTCTAATGTCACAGCTGCTCTGATGTCACAGTCATGATCTGTGATGTCAGATAGCCTCCTGTGATGTCAGATGCCCTTTGATGTCATGAGCTGGCTCTATGATGTGTCATAGTGATGTCACAGCTGGCTCTGTGATGACCTCTATCTATAGCTGTGATGTCATAGCCCACTCTGTGACCTCATGTTACCACCTCATGTTACAAGACAATAAATTGTCTGCACCAGGTGAGCTGACACCTGGAGCTTGTTCTCCAAAACCCCAGGCCTATGGAAACCACACAATGCCCATTGTGTGAGAAGGGGAACTGGAAGTTCAGCAGCCTCAGTGTCCTGCCAGCTCAGCCAGACCCACTGGAACATTGGGGTCCATGACCACCAGGGACCACCAGAGAGACCCCCAGGACAGAAGAATGCGTGGGTAAAGGGGATGGGAAATATGTTAATGATTTTGGGGAAATGATTATCATATGTGTGTTTAGTCCAGGACAATCAATGAATGTGTGTGCAAAATACAGAATATAAAGAGAAACTTTCCTGTACTCAGCACACAAAGCTTTGGGAGGAGCTATCTTTATGCATCCAGCTGAATAAAGAATGCTGCTTCTTAATGCTTCATTGGGGTTAAGGAGTTTTCTGTTTTACTCAATTTTTGGTGACACTTCCACTGCCAAGGAAAGCTCTGTCTGCTGCTGTTCAAACAGAGAAGGGCTGGTGGCAGATGTGGGGGGCTTGGAGGCTGCCTGGGGCACAGTGACCATGAAATAATCAAGTTTTCAATGTTCTGTGAAAGAAGGAGGGCAGCAACAAAACTGACACACTGGAATTAGGAGGGGCAGACTTTGGCCTGTTTAGGATGCAGATTTGGGAATACTAAATCAGGTACTGATTTTTTAAGGGAAACAGCCCTTAAAAACAAAGGGGTCCAGGAAGGATGGACACATTTCAAGAAAGTAATCTTAAGGGGAAGGAGCAGCCTGTCCCAGTGTGGCAAAAGATGAGCAAGTGAGGAAAATGACTGGCCTGGCTGCCCATGGAACTTTTGTGGGAACTCAGGGGAAAAAGGACCAGCAACTCAGGAAGTGTTTAAGGATGTGTTAGGTTATAAAGAAAGAAAATTGGAGAGGTGAAAGCTCAATTAGAACTTAATCTGGTGGCTTCTGTAAAAAAAAAAAAGTTTTTATAAAAAATTTATAGCAAAAGGAGGGATAAGGAGAACCTCTACTCTTTATTGGATGCAGTGGAGAATATAGTAACTAAAGATAAGGAAAAGGCTGAGCTACCAACACCTTGTTTGTCTCAATTTTCAATATTAGGACAGGCTGTCCTCAGGACAAGTGTTCTCCTGAGCTGGTAGATGGGCACAGGGGCAGAACAGCCCCTGTAATCCAGGAGGAAGCAGCTGCTGACCTGCTGAGCCACTCAGATGCTCACAGGTGTATGGGATGAAATGGGATCCATCCCAGGGGGATGAGGGAGCTGGTGGATGAGCTCCCCAGGCTGCTCTCCATCATTTACCATCAGTCCTGGCTCAGCAGGGAGGGCCCAGAGCACTGGAGGTGCCAGTGTGAGCCCATCCCCAAGAAGGGCTGGAAGGAGGATCTGGGAATCTCCAGGCCTGTCAGCCTGACCTGGGTGCCTGGCAAGGTTATGGAACAGATCACCTTGAGTGCCATCACAGGGCACCCACAGGATGGCTGAGGGATCAGAGCCAGCCAGCGTGGATTTCAATATCTGCATTGATGATCTGGATGAGGGGATTGAGTCCACCATCAGCAAATTTGCAGATGACACCAAGATGGGTGTGAGTGTGGATCTGCTGGAGGGTAGGAGGGCTCTGCACAGGGCCCTGGACAGGCTGGATCCAGGGCCCAAATCCAACAAGGTGAGGTTTAACAAGTCCAAGTGCTGGGTCCTGCACTTTGGCCACAACAACCCCTGCAGCACTACAGGCTGGGGACAGAGTGGCTGGAGAGCAGCCAGGCAGAAAGGGACCTGCAGGGACTGATGGACAGCAGGCTGGACATGAGCCAGCAGTGTGCCCAGGTGGGCAAGAAGGCCAATGGCTCCTGGCCTGGATCAGGAATGGTGTGGCCAGCAGGAGCAGGGCAGGGATTCTTCCCCTGTGCTCAGCACTGGTTGGGCAGCACTTCAAGTAAGTGCTGTGTCCAGTTCTGGGCCCCCCAATTTAGGAAGGACATGGAGGGGCTGGAGCATGTCCAGAGAAGGGCAACAAGGCTGGGGAGGGTTCTGGAACACAAGTCCTGTGAGGAGTGGCTGAGGGAGATGGGGTTGTTTATCCTGGAGAAGATGAGGCCCAGGAGACACAAGGCAGTGTCAGGGCACAGGTTGGACTTGATGATGACCAAGGCCTTTTCCAACCTTGCTGATTCTGGGATTCTCTGAACCACCCTTGGAGCAGTTGCAGGATGAGCCCTGGGCCTCCTCTTCAGAAGCTCCAGCAGCCCAGGTCCCTCAGCTTCTCCTGCCAGCCCCAAAGCCCATCCTGTCAGTCCTGCAGAGCCTCTGCAGCCTCCCTCCTCATTGCCCAGAACCAAGGAGCCCCAGAGGCCAGACACAGGTGCAGCCAGATGTGCCCCCTGGCCTGGGGTGCCTCTGGGGGACAGGGGGAGGCAGCACCAGGCACTGCAGGAGCCTGCAGACAATTCCTGCAACTTGTAGGATGATCCTGCTCCCCAAGGGATGTTCCCATGGTGCCAAGTCAGGAACTGCAATGGGGAGTGGGGCCAGAGAGGAAAGGGCAAACAGGGATGGGCTGTTTGCAGGGGAGGGAACAGGACTGGGCAAGAGGAAGAAATTTGTATCAGGAAGAGTAAAAAAGCAAAGGTGAAGCCAGAAATGCTGAGGGCAGTTTGGGGGGTGGCTGCCAGGCAGCCCTGGCTCTGAGCAACAGCGTCTGCAGTGGGACAGGAAACTCCCAGCTGATGGGAACAAACTTTCTGGCTGAGTGCAGAGGCCAGGACAAAGCTGAGTGGTTTCCTGGTGTCCCCAGCCCTTGCTGGCCCCAGGGGCTGATGGCATTTGTGCTCCCTCAGGTTCATGTCCCACAGCAACAGCATGGGGGTGCTCCCGCCTGCTGTGTGCAATGCAAACAGGGGCTGCTGAGCCAGTGCTGCCGTGTCTGTGCCTGCAAGGATGGGGCACCTGTGTGAGCTGGGGGAGGCCAGGGCTGCAGAGGGGGATGTTGTTGGCAGCTCCATGAGGACGCTCTGGGATGCTGCCCTGGGCTGTCCAGTGCACTGGGGATGGATCAGCCCCTGCTCTGCTGCTCCTTCCCATCTGCCCCAGGGCCCTTGCAGAGCCCCCAGCCATGCTGTTTGCCCCAGCCTGCCCCACGGCCAGCCTGGGGCTGCTCACGGGGTTTCTGTGCTGAGCATTGGCCTGGCCGTGTTCCTGAGAGAGCCTGGGCAAGGAGCCTGGAGCCCCCAGGGCCTGGCCTGAGGCGTTAGCGCTGCCCCAGCAGTGCCCATGGCCTGTCCCTGCTGCCGCCCCGGCACTGCCACCCCCAGGACTGTTCCCAGCCCCGAGATCACTCAGGCCCTACAGCAACACCAGGGCCACCGGGGCAGTGGGGCAGGGCCATGGCAGCAGCACTGGCAACACCAAGTGCTGCTGCTGCTGGGCACAACTGCTGGGCCAGCCCTGATCTGCCCCCAGCTCTGCACACAGACATTGCTGCTGCAGCTCCAGAGAAGGCAACAAAAAGGCATTTCTGCAGAAAACTTTGCTGGGAGATTCTTTAGTTCCTTTAAAGCCACCTAGAGTGCAGCCCCTCATTGACACAGTCTGTGGCCACAGGGGAGGTGGAGAGAAACAAAATGAGAAATGGCACTAAAAATGACATTTTTTTGTGGATAATAAGAAAAAAGTAAAACAACGGTAAAGAAGCTCTAAAGTGAAACCAACAAGGACTATCAAAGATTACTTTTATTACAAGTGATTTGCAAGCACTGGCCAGCAGTTTAATGTTCCTGAAACCATCCAGTCATCAGTGTCCACACTGCAGCCTTGAGCTCCTGGTTCCTCAGGCTGTAGATGAGGGGGTTCAGGGCTGGAGGCACCACCGAGTACAGAACTGACAGGGCCAGATCCAGGGATGGGGAGGACATGGAGGGGGGCTTCAGGTAGTAAAACATACTAGTGGTGAGGAACAGAGAGAGCACGGCCAGGTGAGGGAGGCAGGTGGAAAAGGCTTTGTGCCGTCCTTGCTCAGAGGGGATCCTCAGCACAGCCCTGAAGATCTGCACATAGGAGAAAACAATGAACACAAAACAACCAAATACCAAAAAGGCACTAACAGCAAGAAGCCCCAGTTCCCTGAGGTAGGGATTTGGAGCAGGAGAGCTTGAGGATCTGTGGGATTTCACAGAAGAACTGGCCCAGGGCATTGCCATGGCACAGGGGGCAGGGAAAATGTATTGGCTGTGTGCATGAGAGAATTGAAAGGCACTGGCCCAGGCAGCTGCTGCCATGTGGGCACAAGCTCTGCTGCCCAGGAGGGTCCCGTAGTGCAGTGGTTTGCAGATGGACACGTAGCGGTCGTAGCACATGATGGTCAGGAGGAAAACTCTGCTGAGAAGAAGAAAAAAAAAAAGCGCCTGTGCAGCACATCCAGTGTAGGAGATGTTCCTGGTGTCCCAGAGGGAATTGTGCATGGCTTTGGGGACAGTGGTGCAGATGGAGCCCAGGTCAGTGAGGGCCAGGTTGAGCAGGAAGAAGAACATGGGCGTGTGCAGGTGGTGGCTGCAGGCTATGGCGCTGATGATGAGGCCATTGCCCAGGAGGGCAGCCAGGGGAGATGCCCAGCAAGAGGCAGAAGTGCAGGAGCTGCAGCTGCCCGCGTGTCTGCAATGCCAGCAGGAGGAAGTGCCTGATGGAGCTGCTGTTGGACATTTCTATTGTGCCTTGGCATGGGGATCTGTAAAAAAGTAATCATGGAATAGTTGGGTTTGGAGAGGACTTTAAATATCCCAGCACAGCCTGGGGCACTTTCCCCCACTGCCTGCCCAGGATTTTCTGCTGCCTGGAGCTGTCCCTGTTCCAGCTTTCAGCTGCTGGAAACCCCAATGCCCAGGGCTGGGCCCCTGCCAGTGCTGATCCAGAGCCCAGCCCAGCCCTGGGGCTCAGCTCTGCTGCCTGTCCAGACCCCCTTTCCCCAGCTCTGGCACTCTAGGAGGGGCAGCTCTGGCTCTGCAGGCTGAAATCTAGGGGATTCCAGAATGTCCTTATGATGGCGTGGAGGCTGGAAAAGCTCCACTGGCTGCACTGACAGCATTGCCCAGGGGCACTGGGGCTGCGTTTCTTAGCCCCCACTGCCCCAGGTTTAGTAAGATCGGACCTCTGCAGGAGGAACTGGGCCCAGGGCTGAACTAAAGATGATCTGCCTGCACAATCTGTACCAGCCTTTTTCATCCAGGCTTGGCTGGGGCCAGAGCAGTAGCTTGTTCAAAAAGCTGCACAGGATTTTCTCATTTCTCCTGCAGCCCCTGGGTTTGTTTTCTGTGCTCCCTTCTCTAATCTTCTTGGAAATTTTCTGCAGGTGTTTGCTGCCCATGCTGTCCCTGCCAGTCCTGAACAATGTTCATCTCCTGCACTCTCACACCAGACAGAACCCTGCCCCAAGCTGTTTGGCCCACTTCTGTTGCCCTCCCACCCAGATCTTGTCCCCAGTGCTGGGAGCAGCTGCCAGGGCTGGCTGAGAGCTGTCTCCTGTGCAGGCAGCAGTTGAAGTCCCTGCCCCAGCACAGCGCTCCTGGGCTGCAGGACCCTGCTCTGCAGGACAGCCCTGGAAACAATCTATGACTATTGAGAACCCCTGGCATGCTCTGCTTCAAGAGACAATCACAGAATGTACTCACAGGGTCTCTAGGCATTGGGATGTTCCAGCTTTAGGAGATGGCTCCAGGAGCTGCAGCTGCATTGTCCTGCAGCCAGAGGTTCCTGTGCCAAGGGCTGGCAGTGATTCTGCCCCAGGCACTTCTCAGCACCTTCCCAGCCCTGACTGATTGAGGCTCTCTGTGCCTCTGTGCTGTGCCCGGGCTGGCTGCAGGCAGTGCCCCAGCCCTGCTGGGCTGGCAGAAAGAGCTGCTCATCAAGAGAAATGTGCTTTGAAGCTCTTCTTGGTTACCAGGAGCTGCCTCTGTGCCAGGAGCCCAGCCCAGCTCCAGCACAGACACAGCACAAGGACTTTAATGAGCCTCTGGGGCTTTGTGCTCAGGCCCTGAACATCAGTGAAGAAACCCTGCAGAACCCAAGTCAGAATCCAACCTCTTTCTTGGACTTTTAATGGGTCCCACTGAGGACA
>JALJVW010003735.1:0-17833 GCA_024865655.1 Emberiza elegans
GACACAGAAACCACATCAAGATTATTAGTCATTAAATGGATTAAAGAGATGTGTGTACAGTGAATAAAATTAAGTGTATGGAAAATGAAATACAATGTTAAACAGAACACTAATGCTGATTAGACTAAACTCTGTATAATGAAGAATGAAGAAAACACATGCTGAAAAAAACATTAAGAACCTACAGAAATTCTAAAAAGGTAAAAGAGTTGAGAAAGACTATTTGTATAACTAAAGTGTGTCTGTCTGCACAATATGATGTGAAAAGGATTTACTGTTCTTTTTGTTGACATTGCTTAGGAAACTGGAACAAGGTTAGTGTGTTAGGGACAGATCTAGAAAATGCTGCCGGCTGAAACTTGTGTGTTTCTACATGAATATTTCTACAGTTCTTTTAAAAGATGTGCTTGGAAGCCACATCTGTGCCTGAGGAAGCTCCTACCTGAGTGTCAGGCAGCAATGCTGAAAGGAAATGGACTTCCCAAGACTTCAAGTTGAGGGCAGCAGAGCAGGCGACATCTGCATTAATGCAGCTTCTGCATTTCATCACTGACTAAGTGGCGTTTCTCCAGTGAGTGTGTGCTCTTGATGAGGCCATACAGAGGAAACCATCATCTTTCTGACCACATTTTCATAATTGCCTTTAATTAAAAATTTTTCCTTTCTGTGATACCTGCCATTCTGTGGGCAGAAGTTAGATAATGTTTTGTTCCTCTTAGATTGAAACAAGAAGACAGATGAGGTCAACAGCAATATCGATTAATGTCAATTATTCAATATTTGCCATCTTGAACGTGCTAGATTACCAAGTGGTATTTCATGCCTGTAAGTGACTGTTTGTTTCAGTGACTACCAGGACCCCACCTAGGACATTGTTTAAAAGCTTTTTTTATCAATGGAAAGCTAAAAATCATGAAATTAAAAATGGGTTGTTTTGACAAGTTTCTCAAACATAATGCCAATATATGCTTAATCATGAGCCTTTTTTATGTTTTCAGACATCTAAGATATTAAAGTTAGCTCTTTCAGTAGTTGTGAAAATTATTTTATAACTGGTTTTGGGATCATTTTGTCTTTCAGAGTTACATTTGTACTCACTTACTTATCTCATCTGCCCTTTATTTTTAAAATGCATTTTATAGTTGTGAGAATTGAAGCTTCAAAATAAAATCTTTCCTCTACATAACAACAGATGAAAAGACCATTTATTTCCACTTATTGTTTATTCAGAAACAATCCAAATATTGATAATAGCTGAGATATGATGACAAATGAGATGAGAGAAAAATCACTCCCAGCTGACAGTTTTGAACTTTGCTAATTTTCAGCAGAGTTTCTAGTATTGCTAATTAACACAATGGGATGGGTAAAGAGCACTCAAAAGTTACTTGTTTTCCATGGTGATGGCTGTAATAGTCCCAATTCCTAGAATGACTAAAAACCTGGGTGAAAGAGCAGTTGTAAGTGCATAAAAGAGGAAGAAAGCAGAACTAAGGGTCCTGAATTCAACGACGAGGCCGGGTTGCAGAAATGGGGATTGTTCAGCCTGGAGAACAGATAGATTAGGCATGACCTAATGGTGGCCTTCCACTGGTCTCCTAAAAGGCGCCTACAGGAGAGATGCAGGGACACTGCTTAGATATAGGCAACAAGAGACGCTAAAGACGAAGATACGGAGCTCGCCCGAGCCAAGCGCCGGTCCTTGGCTTTTTTCGGAAGGAGCAGCGCTCCGGAGCACACTGCGACCGGCACAGTGCTCTGCGACCGGCACAATGCTCTTTGCGCGAAGAAGCCGCTTCTTCACCTCCGGGAGCCGGAGACAGCGGCACCTTCCGAAAGGCGAACAACCAAGCCAAGCCACACTGGGATTGTGTGCACTGCTTGCAAACTGATAGAAAACAGTACCTTACCACTCTCCTGCCATTCCATTCACAGTAATATTTGAATTCAAGCACTTTTGGACAACTGCCTTTTACTTCGCTAGTGGTAGGTTACAAGATCAGCAGCACCTTTGCAGCTTCCTGGGTTTTGATGTGGCAGCCACATGCTGCTCTCCGTCCTCCTCAGATCCACCACTTCAACCTGAGACAGGAAAGATCAAAATCTTATGAAGTCTCTCAGCAATGTAACAGTTGATGTTATGAATGTTCCATTCTTCCACTTTTGAGGAATTCAAAAATTCATGCCTTGGTACCATTCAACTGCTTTCAAGCATCTAGACAAATTCAGCTGTGGTAACAGACAGCAACTTATCCCTGGGAAAAGTCTCAAATCCCATGACAAGGAACATCAAAGAAAAACCTATTCTAGCAAAACTGAGCAAAACGTTCAAATATGTACTGATCCAGAACTTCCTTAGGTAGGATAATGCACACTTTGCTACTTCTGGGAAGGCTCGTGTCCCTTATCCCTTTTGCCGACACAGTCTGCCTGACACAATGGCAGGGATGAGATATCCGGGCATTCCAACCAGAGAAGGCCAAGTGCAGCCATTGATTCACTCCACTTTGGGATGGATAAAGCACAGTTCTGAAATAAGAGGGACAATTTTTTCTCCTTATCCTTGCTTGTCTGGCCTCCATACAGTTGGACACCCTGCCAATGAGGTGAAACTTAATCCCCAGTATTTCTGTCCAAATTTGTGCTTCTTTGTCTGTCATCAACTGCATGCTCTGTCTAAACCACATCTCTATAGAAATGTATTAGAAGAAAATTTGAAGAAGTTTTTTCTTTCCTTCACCCACATAAACTTTGAAAATTTTCTAAACCACATCAACTCTTCAAACCATTGGTATAAGATAATTGCTTAAAGAAATCTTTGAGAAAAAGTAACCCTATTCTTTCCTTTAGCATTTTGTTGATTTTTTCTATCACTCTCCAGTTTACAACCTGAACCCAGGTAATCTGAGAAGCTTACTTATTAGTAGGAAAAATAGAAAACCTGTGGAAATTCAGGTTCTGAACCTTCTGTATGTCTATGAAGAGGTTGATATGTGGGATGGTTCTTCCAAGGGCTCCAATAGGTGTACATCTGACTTCAAGTCCTCTAGCCACCTTATATCATAGGGGTGGTTGGGGTGGAATGCTTTGTATGGAGTTTTTACAAATTCTAACAAAATTTTTGTGTGACCTGAAAGAAAACGAGAACTTTGCAAGAGAACAGCAGTGCTTAAGCCCAGAAAGGACAACTAAAATGTGTCTAACCTTTCAAAAGGTCTTTTGGGGGTAGAAGACAGATATTAATGACCTTAAAAGTAGATGTAGAAAGACTTGTCTTTTTGGAAAAACTTTGTGGAAACTGCCTAGTTAAAATAAAAAATAAATAAATAAAAAACCAAAAAAATCCCCCAAAATACTCAAACAAACAAAAGAGAACCAAAGGAAAGGAAAAAAAAAAAAACAAATCATCAAAAACCCCAAACAAAACAAAAAGCCAAACCAAAGAAAAAAACAAACCCCAAAAACCCCAAACCAACCAAACACAAAACAAACAACCAAAACCAGTTAAATTCTTTTTCTGTGAAACAGCTGTACTTCATAGTATCTCCATGGGCACTCCTTATAATGTGGACATTCTCTGATTGCTGCTGGGTTGTTCACTGCAAGCAATATAGATTCTCCACTAGCTTTCACATAAAACAGTGTTAGGTAGGTTTGAAAGTAGTTTTGGAATGAATAAAAAAACGCTCTGTATACCCGGCAACGATTAGGAAAATATCAAAACTCAGCTCAATAGTAGGTTAATGAGCTACAACAAATGTGATGAGTATTTACTTTTGTTTTCTTTGAATGTTGTGCAATTGTAAACCAGAACTAATTTAAAATAGGTACAAAACCCAGGAAAAAGTAGATAAAGAAATATCAGCAAAATTTTAAAATGAAGCTTTGCGAGCCTTGAGAGTTGAAAAGAGTTGTATTTCTAGAAAGATATCCCATTTTTCCTAAATTTGGATGTGAATTTTCCTAAAAAACCTCATTTCCATCTTTCTTTACATACTTCATTTAGATTAGGCTAGGCTCTGGGTAGGCCTGTTTGTAGAAGTTTTGGTCCTGCTGCCAAGAAAATAATGTTGCTGGATGATCTTGAGGAAGGAGGAACTTGATAGTCTTGAGAGAAGAGGATGTGAACTAAGGAATGATGTGCCTGAGCACATCCCAGAAATCCCAAAAGATTGAGGATGCCAACCAAGCACGTGCTATTCCTCCCGATGTTTTAAAGTCTGGACCTGCCAAAACTCAATGCTCTCTTCATAACCACATGGAATGCACGTGATAGCCAGACAAAGGACACCTGCTCCCTGAAAAAGACAGGGATTGATTTCTATCAAAAGTAGTTGCCCACAGCAATATGAGTTTGTTCTGCCTTTCATGGTTTTTTCTTGTCATCAAATGGAACCAGAGAAAGTCAATCTCCTGCAGGATAAAATGGGATTAAGGCACAGCTGTTCTCCATCAGCTAAAGGATTTGGTACTACAGTTAAAGTTAAATGACTCTAAAGTCCAGCTATTATCTGTATCATATACCTGGAATTTAATTGAGGAAAAATGACATGGAAATTCACTTAGAAAGTTCAAAAAAACAACAAAAAAACCTATGATAAGGTCTTCTTCTGATGAGATTGGTGAAAGTGACAGAGAGAAAATAACACCTGTTCGAACTGCAAATCTTGCATCACCAATCACATTACTCTGGCCAAAATAGTATTTTTGTAGTCCTGAATTCTGAACAGCAAAATATCATCATCACAATGCCTGACCAGGGAGACTATATAAAAATCAAATCAAATCAAATTTCAGGCTTAATTATAGCAATACAAATTAAAATGTATTGTCCTCTTTCATAGCCGAAGGCAATAAAGCATCACTTGAAGTGGCATTTATGAGAAAAAACAGTTAGGTACTGTAATTTCAAATGAATAGGAGCAAGAAGAATTACTGAAACCCATTCTAATCTCCATTTTATAACATAAAAATGTGGCATTGCTTCTTAGATTTTTATTTCCTGATGATTTTAAAATTGCAGAACCAGTGTACCCATGTTTCTGTCGCAGCAAAAAAAAAAAGCATCAATATTGTTATACCTTCTCTGAGTGACATGCTTAGACTGGAGCATGTGTTAATAAGCTTTTTAATAAGCGTATGCTAATCAACATATGATTATTGAATGGAACTCCATCAATCTTGCAGCCATTTTCTCTGTAAAAAAAATGTTCTTTAGGACATGGCTGGGAGAGGAATTTGGAAAAGACAATCTGCAGAGTTTTAAAAACCTATTATTATTACCCCATTATATGTTTAAGAGTACTTTTTCTAGTTGATTTTTGTTGGTTTTTGTTTTTTTCTTTTCTGTACACATATGAGGTAGTATTTGCAGAAAAGCAAATGATGCAAGACAAGCTACTTTCCAGTTGAAAATGGGATATCTTTCTAGAAATACAACTCTTTTCAACTCTCAAGGCCAAATTTAGGAAAACAGGAAAGCTTCTAGAAATACAACTCTTTTCAAAAAATTTTGCTGATATTTCTTTATCTACTTTTTTCCTGGGTTTTGTACCTATTTTAAATTAGTTCTGGTTTACAATTGCACAACATTCAAAGAAAACAAAAGTAAATACTCATCACATTTGTTGTAGCTCATTAACCTACTATTGAGCTGAGTTTTGATATTTTCCTAATCGTTGCCGGTATACAGAGCGTTTTTATTCATTCCAAAACTACTTTCAAACCTACCTAACACTGTTTTTGTGAAAGCTAGTGGAGAATCTATATTGCTTGCAGTGAACAAGCCAGCAGCAATCAGAGAATGTCCACATTATAAGGAGTGCCCATGGAGATACTATGAAGTACAGCTGTTTCACAGAAAAAAAAGAATTTAACTGGTTTTGGTTGTTTGTTTTGTGTTTGGTTGGTTTGGGGTTTTGGGGTTTTTTTTTTTCTTTGGTTTGGCTTTTTTTTGTTTTGTTTGGGGTTTTTTGATTTGGTTTTTTTTTTTTTCCTTTTCCTTTGGTTCTCTCTTTTGTTTGTTTGAGTATTTTGGGGGATTTTTTTTTTTTATTTATTTATTTAATTTTTTTATTTTAACTAGGCAGTTTCCACAAAGTTTTTCCAAAAGACAAGTCTTTCTACATCTACTTTTAAGGTCATTAATATCTGTCTTCTACCCCCAAAAGACCTTTTGAAAGGTTAGACACATTTTAGTTGTCCTTTCTGGGCTTAAGCACTGCTGTTCTCTTGCAAAGTTCTCGTTTTCTTTCAGGTCACACAAAAATTTTGTTAGAATTTGTAAAAACTCCATACAAAGCATTCCACCCCAACCACCCCTATGATATAAGGTGGCTAGAGGACTTGAAGTCAGATGTACACCTATTGGAGCCCTTGGAAGAGCCATCCCACATATCAACCTCTTCATAGACATACAGAAGGTTCAGAACCTGAATTTGCACAGGTTTTCTATTTTTCCTACTAATAAGTAAGCTTCTCAGATTACCTGGGTTCAGGCTGTAAACTGGAGAGTGATAGAAAAAATAAACAAAATGCTAAAGGAAAGCATAGGGTTACTTTTTCTCAAAGATTTCTTTAAGCAATTATCTTATACCAATGGTTTGAAGAGTTGATGTGGTTTAGAAAATTTTCAAAGTTTATGTGGGTGAAGGAAAGAAAAAACTTCTTCAAATTTTCTTCTAATACATTTCTATAGAGATGTGGTTTAGACAGAGCATGCAGTTGATGACAGACAAAGAAGCACAAATTTGGACAGAAATACTGGGGATTAAGTTTCACCTCATTGGCAGGGTGTCCAACTGTATGGAGGCCAGACAAGCAAGGATAAGGAGAGAAAATTGTCCCTCTTATTTCGGAACTGTGCTTTATCCATCCCAAAGTGGAGTGAATCAATGGCTGCGCTTGGCCTTCTCTGGTTGGAATGCCCGGATATCTCATCCCTGCCATTGTGTCAGGCAGACTGTGTCGGCAAAAGGGATAAGGGACACGAGCCTTCCCAGAAGAAGTAGCAAAGTGTGCATTATCCTACCTAAGGAAGTTCTGGATCAGGACATATTTGAATGTTTTGCTCAGTTTTGCTAGAATAGGGTTTTCTTTGATGTTCCTTGTCATGGGATTTGAGACTTTTCCCAGGGATAAGTTGCTGTCTGTTACCACAGCTGAATTTGTCTAGATGCTTGAAAGCAGTTGAATGGTACCAAGGCATGAATTTTTGAATTCCTCAAAAGTGGAAGAATGGAACATTCATAACATCAACTGTTACATTGCTGAGAGACTTCACAAGATTTTGATCTTTCCTGTCTCAGGTTGAAGTGGTGGATCTGAGGAGGACGGAGAGCAGCATGTGGCTGCCACATCAAAACCCAGGAAGCTGCAAAGGTGCTGCTGATCTTGTAACCTACCACTAGCGAAGCAAAAGGCAGTTGTCCAAAAGTGCTTGCATTCGAATATTAGTGTGAATGGAATGGCAGGAGTGTGGTAAGGTACTGTTTTCTATCAGTTTGCAAGCAGTGCACACAATCCCAGTGTGGCTCGGCTTGGTTGTTCGCTTCTTCGGAAGGTGCCGCTCTCTCCGGCTCCCGGAGGTGAAGAAGCGGCTTCTTCGCGCAAAGAGCATTGTGCCGGTCGCAGAGCACTGTGCCGGTCGCGGTGTGCTCGGGCGCTGCTCCTGCCGAAAGAAGCCAAGGACCCGGCGCTTAGCTCGGGCGAGCTCCGTATCTTCGTCTTTAGCGTCTCTTGTTGCCTATATCTAAGCAGTGTCCCTGCATCTCTCCTGTAGGCGCCTTTTAGGAGACCAGTGGAAGGCCACCATTAGGTCATGCCTAATCTATCTGTTCTCCAGGCTGAACAATCCCCATTTCTGCAACCCGGCCTCGTAGTTGAATTCAGGACCCTTACTTCTGCTTTCTTCCTCTTTTATGCACTTACAACTGCTCTTTCACCCAGGTTTTTAGTCATTCTAGGAATTGGGAATATTACAGCCATCACCATGGAAAACAAGTAACTTTTTGAGTGCTCTTTACCCATCCCATTGTGTTAATTAGCAATACTAGAAACTCTGCTGAAAATTAGCAAAGTTCAAAACTGTCAGCTGGGAGTGATTTTTCTCTCATCTCATTTGTCATCATATCTCAGCTATTATCAATATTTGGATTGTTTCTGAATAAACAATAAGTGGAAATAAATGGTCTTTTCATCTGTTGTTATGTAGAGGAAAGATTTTATTTTGAAGCTTCAATTCTCACAACTATAAAATGCATTTTAAAAAATAAAGGGCAGATGAGATAAGTAAGTGAGTACAAATGTAACTCTGAAAGACAAAATGATCCCAAAACCAGTTATAAAATAATTTTCACAACTACTGAAAGAGCTAACTTTAATATCTTAGATGTCTGAAAACAAAAAAAGGCTCATGATTAAGCATATATTGGCATTATGTTTGAGAAACTTGTCAAAACAACCCATTTTTAATTTCATGATTTTTAGCTTTCCATTGATAAAAAGCTTTGAAACAATGTCCTAGGTGGGGTCCTGGTAGTCACTGAAACAAACAGTCACTTACAGGCATGAAATACCACTTGGTAATCTAGCACGTTCAAGATGGCAAATATTGAATAATTGACATTAATCGATATTGCTGTTGACCTCATCTGTCTTCTTGTTTCAATCTAAGAGGGAACAAAACATTATCTAACTTCTGCCCACAGAATGGCAGGTATCACAGAAAGGAAAAAATTCTTAATTAAAGGCAATTATGAAAATGTGGTCAGAAAGATGATGGTTTCCTCTGTATGGCCTCATCAAGAGCACACACTCACTGGAGAAACGTCACTTAGTCAGTGATGAAATGCAGAAGCTGCATTAATGCAGATGTCGCCTTGCTCTGCTCCTCAACTTCTTGAAGTCTTGGGAAGTCCATTTCCTTTCAGCATTGCTGCCTGACACTCAGGTAGGAACTGCAGAGGGGAAGTGCATGCTGGGCAGATCTTTCCGTCGGGCACAGATGTGGCTTCCATGCACATCTTTAAAAGAACCGTAGAAACATTCATGTAGAAACACACAAGTTTCAGCCGGCAGCATTTTCTAGATCTGTCCCTAACACACTAACCTTGTTCCAGTTTCCTAAGCAATGTCAACAAAAGGAACAGTAAATCCTTTTCACATCATATTGTGCAGACACACTTTAGTTATACAAATAGTCTTTCTCAACTCTTTTACCTTTTTAGAATTTCTGTAGGTTCTTAATGTTTCTTTTCAGCATGTGTTTTCTTCATTCTTCATTATACACTGTTTAGTCTAATCAGCATTAGTGTTCTGTTTAACATTGTATTTCATTTTCCATACACTTAATTTTATTCACTGTACACATATCTCTCTTAATCCATTTAATGACTAATAATCTTGATGTGGCTTCTGTGTCTTTGCAATGATTATGGTTATATGCATTGCAAGAAAATGTTTTTCTGTAAATATAATTGGTAGCCCTTGTTGTTTTTTTTCAGGAGGACTAAAAAAACTGGTTAGCAGGCACATCTTCTAGTTGGAGCCTGTTAGAACCTTTACCTATATTTTTGTCTTGGGCATGGCCATGACTGTCTTGCAACATTTGTGAAGCTCTCTGCAAATTTTCCTATTTCTCATTCTTTCGAATCACAGAATCCATAACGTTGGAAAAGGCCACTAAGATCAAGCCCAACTATTAATTTAGTGACACCAAGTTCACTGCTAAACCATGTCCCCTATCAGCACTCTTTCTGAACGCTTCCAGGGATAAGGATTCCACTGTTTTCCAGGGAGGACGGTTCCAGCGCCAAGCAACCCCTTTCAGAAAAGACATTTTTTTCCCCCAATATCTAATCTTAACATAATATTTATAGGAAATTTGGTGTTGAATGAGTTTCATATCTCTTTCCTGTCCAGAAAGACAAATATCCTTCATGAAAAAAAGGTGAAAAAGCCATTCTGAAAACACTATTATTTATAGAAGCAAAAATTATTCTGTCTAACTGAGAGAGATACCCTGTACTCATTATAGCACAGGAAGTGAACAGAGAATATCCTGATCTCATTGCTGCGCATTTTTTTTATCACACTGAGCTCTGGTCTTCTTCAACAGCTTGTGCTGATCAGTTGTGCAGGATTTTGTGCTTCTGTTAAAAGTATTCACCGTCCCAGATTTTCTGAATATTAATTCAAATAGCCTGCTCTTTCCTTAATAACGTGTGAGTGAAAGTAAGTCAAACAAAACAAAACAACAACGACAGACAAAAAAAAAAAAAAGAAAAGAAAAAAATGAAAACATAAACCCAAACAAAATAAACTCCAACAATAGCAAAAACACCCCCAAAACCCCAAAACCTGAAACAAATGGAAGCAACCCAAAGGTTTTTATCTCCTTATGTACTAGTTCCTTTACTCCAGAAAGTTCTTCTCCTCCACGGTTGTACTGCAGTTTAACTGCTAAACACTTCACTGAGTTTAAATTTCTATTCATTACTACCCACTGTAGCTGCTGTATTCTGCTGGGTTTTCTCTTTCACCTAATCATGGGAAGATGACTAAGTAGCATCAGTTCTTAGACAATGAAATTGAATTATTCTTCCAACCTATGAGTTTTGGCTCCTAACCAGAAGGCATACTGATATATCAAGTTGTTTGACACAGAGAGATGCTGTCAAGCTGTTTCTAAATGCACTTTTAGATACTAAAGTTTCAGATTGGCAGCATGATGTTGCATTCTAATTGATGTAAGATGCTCATAATCACTGTTGACTTTAGGAGAGTTCATAAGTAACGCTTCCCCGTATGTTTTTAATGAATAATTTTCTTCTATCCTCTAAATGAATCTTCTCTGGTGTTTGCTTAGTTAAAGCAGTCTTAAGAAGTGCTGGTATAAAATCAGGCCATCTCAGACAGCTGATACAATAAGAGCATTATTAAATCATATTGTAATCTCAGGAGACTATTCCCTTTGATTTCATATTTTCCCATTTTGATCAATTGTTTTGAGGAAAATGTATTTTGGAGTTTCAGGATGAATGCCAAAAAGAACAGCATTTGAGGACCTATTTGATTTTCTCTGTATTCCCAAGTCCTACAATAGTGATGTTATGCATGGTTGGGATAAACTCAGTACTCAGAAGAGGTTCTTTACCCTGAGCTTGCATCTGGAAGACAGAACCTCTTTTAATATATTCTAATATATTTTTATTTTTCACATCAGAGTTTTTGATTTAAAAATACGTAAAATGCCAAAGTACGTGTAGGTATATGCATATCCAGGCTATAAAAACATCCTTGTTCCTATTACTTTACAGCTTCAGCAGAAAAGAAAAGCATTGCAGCAAAGAAATCCATATACAGAGAGATTAAGATTTATTATGCCGATGAGATTAAAATAAATTATGCGGTCTTCTGTTAGATACACATGAATCGATAACCAGTAATTTACTTCAAATGAATAATAACCAGTTCTGAAACTTATCCCTTGTCTGGATCAGATTGGTGGATCTGAGCAGTGAATGTTTAACCTGAACAGAACTATGGTGATTTACATCACCTGAGCATGCAGCTTGCCTTTTGGTCCAAATAACTGGGCACACTCCCTGCCATTTCTATGGATTTAAATCTCTCCTCACTAAAAAAAAACTCATTGCCTGGTATTTCCTCTTGCAGAGTGGAGATAAATAGCAGGGACAGTATATTTTGCACATAGGAAAATAGTCTTGCTTTCCATCTCTCTTGTGATGAGAGACCATGGAGTAAAAATCTACAGTCAGACAACAGAATCATAAAATCATGGAATACTTTGGGTTGAAGGGACCTCAAAGATCATCTAGTCCCAAACCCCTGAAATGGGCAGGACACTTCCTACTAGGTTACTTAGACACCCATGCAAACTGGCCTTGAACACTTCCAGGGATGGGGCAGCCACAGCTTCTCTGGACAGCCTGTTCCAGCAGCTCACCACACGCACAACAAAGAATTTCTTCCTAATATCTAACCTAAATTTCCCCTCTTTCCATCTGAAGCCATTGCTCCCTGTCCTATTGCTACAGTTCCTGGATTCATCTCCAGCTTCCCTGTAGGTCCCTTCAGATACTGGGACCTTCTTTGAGGTCTCTACAAAACCTTCTCCTCTCCAGGCTGAATAGTCCAAACTTTCACCCTGGAAGTTGTTCCTTATTGACTTCATGCCTTGCTTTGGACTTGCTCCTGCAGTTTCATGCCCTTCAAATTTTGGCGACCCCAGCCCTGGATACAGCACAGCATGTAGCTTCTCCCAGCAGAGCAGAGGTAGAATCTCCTCCTTTGACCTGCTGGCCATGGGGCTTGGATGCAGCCCAAGATTTGTTTGGCATTTTGGGCTGTGAGCGCTCACTGCTGGTTCACGTTGAGTTTTTCATCAACCAACACCCCCAAGTCCTTCTCCTCAGTGCTCCCAATCACTTCTCCACCCAACCTGTGGACATGTCTAGGATTGCCCTGACCTTCTACAAGGTGTAGAAACTTGTACTTGGCCTTGTTGAAATTCTTGATGCCCACACAGACCCACCTCTCCAGCCTGTCAATGTCCCCTGCAACCTTGTCACTTGTGCAGAGCAGGTTTTGCTGGAGAAGAACATACGTGCACATCCACCCTACTGAACAGTGTTAGTTGGAAATTATTAAGGGTTATTTTATACAATGCTCTTGTCAGAATGTATGTACCAGCTGTCTCTGGACAGTCTGACCACCCTGCAACTGTCCTTCGGTGTAATATTCCTCTGGAAAACCCTCTCTCTAAAGTCTTACTTTTTACAAAAGTACAAAGGACGCGCGAGGGAGCAGGAGTACAGTGCTGGATGCTCCCGGTGAAGCTTCTCATAGGCTGCTAATTTAGGGGTGCAACAAGTCACCAATTAACTCTTTTCCTGAGAGTTAGTTGATGCAGTGGTCTAAGAGTTTCCTTCCTCCTCTTCTCCAAGGTGCTGGCAGAGTCACAAGCATGCCTCTGAAGGGAGTGCTGCTGAAGGAGCTCCGTGCAGTCCAGAGGAATTTCCTGGGGCTGCAGGGAATACTCAAAGTGGCAGTGAGGTGGTAAGTGTAGGGCCATGATTCGGGGATGAGCTTAGCATGGCTGTGTTGGGATTATGCTGCCAGTGCCACCTCCCTCCCTGCCAAACTCCAGAGAAAGTTCTTGACCACTTGCAGAGAAGCATAAAGTCAACAATCCGGTGTGCTCCTGTGGCCAGGGCAGCCCTGGAGGGAGAAAGAGATGGGGAGAAGGAGATATTGGGAAGGAGGTTGTAAGAAGAGGGTGGTTGAGAGCAATCAGAGCCTGCTGGAGCATCCACGGTGCTGGCCATCCTTTACATTGTGCATTTTCAAATACTCAAAATTTGGTTTTTAGGAACAAGAATTCTACTACTCTTTTCGATTAAAACCTTAGGGAAAAGGGTTTTCCACCTTCTGCAAAACTCTTTAGACATCACTCAGATTTTCTGAAGAACAGATGACTGTCTATAGGCGTGAGTTCTAACAAGGATGGTCTCAGAAGAAACACGTATAATTTCAGAAGTAATTTTCAAATTCAGTCAGCCAGATCCAAGTGGCTGTACTTAAATCTCCTACTAGCCATTTGGCTTCTAAATCATGAGGCAGAATCATGAATAACAGATGTTTTGTGATGAGGAGTGACTAAGAGCTGAGTACTTCGTTGAGATCTGAGTATTTTAGACCATGACAGCCTTCTAGGTAGCTGGGCATAAAAATTACCCTTCTTCCTCCTGCTCTCAAATCTTATGCTGGAGATGAGAGTGTAGTTTGTTATTGCTACTGAGACTTTTGCTGGACATTTTTTTAACGTCTCCCTGTAATTTTTTTAGAGAATCAAATTTGATTTCTTCCCCTTACTTCTCCCATCTTCAAGAAGTCTACTTTGGAAATATAATGAGCTCTTCAGCATTTTTATTTGGTTCTGCCTTGAAGAAAAAGCACTGTAAATCACCTAGAAAATGCTTTCCATGGAAAAAATATTTTCCAAGCAGATAAAATTCACCCTTTCAAAAGCACTTCTCTCCACTGCTGTGATGCACGCAAATTTTGTTTTACAAACAATGGCTTTGGTTTGAAAATGAAAGAAAGGTTTCACTTCACTGACTGACATTATTTTGCTTGGCTTTATAGAAGACTATTAGAAGGCTAAAATCACCACCTACAATTAATGATGCGTCAATGTTTACACAGGTCCATTCATATGATGGTACAACCTGGATAGAGATTATCTCTTTCAAAGTGGGAAAGGCAGGCTCCTACTTTGCACTGCTTAAGCTGTAGCATCTCAATGTTAACAGAGGGTTAAATCTGCACTGGTGAAAATTGACATGAACATCTTGATTTTGATTAAATATTGTTACAAGGCAGATTTTACGCTGCATGTTTTCCTCATCTCAGTGTCTTTTAATTTCTGAGGCTTGTCATGTTAATTCCAGTACTACTTAGATTTGATCATAACTACCAAAAAAAGTGCATCTTTTAAGAACTAGCTTGAATTTTAACCATGAGAGTGATGCTGTCATTCCCTGCCTAGAACTTTAGGACTGACATCTCTTTTATGTAGAAAATGTTCTATGGGTTCCTAGCTTTGCTGTTGCACTGTGAGTAAGGTGGGATTCAGGCACCTGGTGTTCAAAAGAATGAGAGTCATCTACACCTTCAGCACTGGAATTGGTCTGCTAGAGCCAACAGGTTATAGAGCCTCCTGATGCAGTGGCGAGTCTTGGTGTAAAATTCAAAGTCAGCCAAGACATGCAGCACGTAGTGAACTAACAGTTAAAAGGGCAGAATTGTTAGATTAGTTATACATGATGTGGGCAGTTCTTGATTTCATGCTGAACATTGTAGACATAAGAAATGTGACAGTATTCACTGTCACACAGCAAATGTATCTTTTCTGTTCATTTCAGTTCCATCACAAAAGAGCATTCATGGAAAGTTTCTTTGATATTAACTCCTGTGAAGTAATAAAAGAAAACAGTGGACTCCTAGTGATAAAACAACTCAACAACAAAAATGATTCAAATTCTGAAAAGTTGAACAATGTTCAAACTTTGGTGCAATCTCGTGTAATCCAAAATGGCAAAAAGTGTAAAAATCTTGCAAGGACACATAGGGTCCATCTTATTAAGGGTGTGTGATTAACAACAGAGATGTTTGTGAAATGGGGGCTCTACTGGAGCTTTATCATTTTAGTGCATCAGTTAGATAGTCACTTGATGCAATTAAATGACTCTACTTGATAGAGCAGGCAGCAAAATTTTAATGGGCATTTGCCTTCTACATTTTCCTCTAGAGATGGAGGTTTTTAATAGGAAAGACTGTGGCCAGAAAATCTGGAGAGGAGCAACGTACCATAAAACTGGAAAGTAGCTTGTCTTGCATCATTTGCTTTTCTGCAAATACTACCTCATATGTGTACAGAAAAAAAAAAAAAAAAAAAACCAACAAAAATCAACTAGAAAAAGTACTCTTAAACATATAATGGGGTAATAATAATAGGTTTTAAAACTCCGCAGATTGTCTTTTCCAAATTCCTCTCCCAGCCATGTCCTAAAGAACATTTTTTCACAGAGAAAATGGCTGCAAGATTGATGGAGTTCCATTCAATAATCATATGTTGATTAGCATACGCTTATTAAAAAGCTTATTAACACATGCTCCAGTCTAAGCATGTCACTCAGAGAAGGTATAACAATATTGATGCTTTTTTTACTGCGACAGAAACATGGGTACACTGGTTCTGCAATTTTAAAATCATCAGGAAATAAAAATCTAAGAAGCAATGCCACATTTTTTTATGTTATAAAATGGAGATTAGAATGGGTTTCAGTAATTCTTCTTGCTCCTATTCATTTGAAATTACAGTACCTAACTGTTTTTTCTCATAAATGCCACTTCAAGTGATGCTTTATTGCCTTCGGCTATGAAAGAGGACAATACATTTTAATTTGTATTGCTATAATTAAGCCTGAAATTTGATTTGATTTGATTTTTATATAGTCTCCCTGGTCAGGCATTGTGATGATGATATTTTGCTGTTCAGAATTCAGGACTACAAAAATACTATTTTGGCCAGAGTAATGTGACTGGTGATGCAAGATTTGCAGGTCTAACACGTGTTATTTTCCCTCTCTCACTTTCACCAATCTCATCAGAAGAAGACCTTATCATAGTTTTTTTTTTGTTTTGTTTTGTTTTTTTTGAAATTTTTAAGTGAATTTCAATGTCATTTTTCCTCAATTAATTTCCAGGTATATGATACAGATAATAGCTGGACTTTAGACTCATTTAACTTTAACTGTAGTACCAAATCCTTTAGCTGATGGAGAACAGCAGTACCTTAATCCCATTTTATCCAGCAGGAGATTGACTTTCTCTGGATCCATTTGATGACAATAAAAAACCATGAAAGGCAGAACAAACTCATATTGCTGTGGGCAACTACTTTTGATAGAAATCAAACCCTGTCTTTTTCAGGGAACAGGTGTCCCTTGTCTGGCTATCACGTGCACTCCATGTGGTTATGAAGAGAGCATTGAGTTTTGGCAGGTCCAGACGTTAAAATATCGGGAGGAATAGACCGTGCATGCTCGGCTCCCGGAGGCGAAGAAGCGGCTTCTTCGCGCAAAGAGCATTGTGCCGGTCGCAGAGCACAGTGCCGGTCGCGGGGTGCTCCGAACCGCGGCTTCTGCCGAAAGAAGCCAAGGACCGGCGCTTAGCTCGGGCGAGTGCCGTACCTTCGTCTTTAGCGTCTCTTGTCGCCTACACCTAATGAAAAAGCTTTTCCACTATGTCTCGCAAGGAGAAACTGTGCCAGTACAGAAATCATCTCCTCTCGTGTTCTAGTGGTGCACGGAGCTCTGCAGAGCGTTTTGCAAGAAGCAAAAGAAAATAGTCCAAAACGACTTGCATTGCGAATGTTAGCGTGAATAAAATCGCAGGAGAGTGGTAAGGTACTGTTTTCCATCAGTTTGCAAGCTGTGCACACAATCCCAGTGTGGCTCGGCTTGGTTGTTCGCCTTTCGGAAGGTGCCGCTCTCTCCGGCTCCCGGAGGCGAAGAAGCGGCTTCTTCGCGCAAAGAGCATTGTGCCGGTCGCAGAGCACTGTGCCGGTCGCGGGGTGCTCCGAAGCGCGGCTTCTGCCGAAAGAAGCCAAGGACCGGCGCTTGACTCGGGCGAGTGCCGTACCTTCGTCTTTAGCGTCTCTTGTCGCCTACACCTAAGGAAAAAGCTTTTCCACTATGTCTCACAAGGAGAAACTGTGCCAGTACAGAAACCATCTCCTATCGTGTTCTAGAGGTGCACGGAGCACTGCAGAGCGTTTTGCAAGAAGCAAAAGAAAATAGTCCAAAACGACTTGCATTCGAATGTTAGCGTGAATAAAATCGCAGGAGAGTGGTAAGGTACTGTTTTCTATCAGTTTGCAAGCTGTGCACACAATCCCAGTGTGGCTCGGCTTGGTTGTTCGCCTTTCGGAAGGTGCCGCTCTCTCCGGCTCCCGGAGGCGAAGAAGCGGCTTCTTCGCGCAAAGAGCATTGTGCCGGTCGCGGGGTGCTCCGAAGCGCGGCTTCTGCCGACAGAAGCCAAGGACCGGCGCTTGTCTCGGGCGAGTGCCGTACCTTCGTCTTTAGCGTCTCTTGTCGCCTACACCTAATGAAAAAAGCTTTTCCACTATGTCTCATAAGGAGAAACTTTGCCAGTACAGAAATTATCTCCTCTCGTGTTCTAGTGGTGCACGGAGCACAAGAAGCCAAGGACCGGCGCTTAGCTAGGGGCGAGCTCCGTATCTTCA
>JALJVW010003738.1:0-14874 GCA_024865655.1 Emberiza elegans
CTTGGAGCAAAGGATAAATTCACCCCAAACAGAAGATGTTTTACCAAGCAAAAGATTCCACAGGCAAACAAGACTGTCGATGCTGGAAAATAGAAAATGTCTCAGAATTTTCCACTGCAAGAAAAACTGAAAAACAATTTCTAGTTTAAACTGTAATGTACTAACTTTTTAGTGATTGGAGAATAGTAACATGGATATGGTAATTATAGGAGTTATGATAGGCTATAGGTAAAAAGTAAAAGGTATAGATTGGTTCTTCTGTGTGAAGATGCTCAACAAAGAAAGAGTATATAATGCATTGTAACCAAAAGCTAAGGGGTCTGCAGGCTTGTCTGCAGCTGGAGCTGACAGCTGTAGGCACAGGCTCTGTCACCCACGACCCTGGACTGCTGTAACATCATGGATACAATAAATTGCATTTTGAAGAGCTGCCTGGGTCCTGCATCTCTCATTCAGGCTTTTACAGGAGAGGGACATGGGGCAGCGTTGAGGAGCAACTCTGTGCCATGCTGGCAGTTTGCACTCCTGGCTGCACCTCTTGGGAACAAAAGGGTAAGGAAAGATATGGGCAATGTTATAGATACACATTATAATATTGGCTTTTTGCAAATATTAAAATGGATTTTATATGTGTAGTGGCAAAAAGTAACTTTGTTGTAAATATACAGTTTTTTTTATTTCTGTTGTTAATTGAGCTCAGTGAAATAGCTGCTTGTGTTAAACTGCCTGCTTGGATGGGATAACATCCAATGCACACAGGATGAGGACACCTGTACAGATCTGCCAGCTGTCAGCACTCTCCCGTCTGAGGCAGACTGGACCAAGGCCCAAAACTGGAGGTGATAAGAGAAGGAGCCAAAACCACAGCCAAGGAACACACATGCTCTGAAAAGGCAGACCCAAGGAGGGGCCATGTAAAATTGTTCCTGGAATATGTAAAGTAGGTTATGGATATGCATGAGGGTCTATGAATTAGCAACAGGCTGATGTAAGGGGAAAGGTATTTCAGGGGTATCCCTGAAGGTAACAGGGTGCTCCTGGCTGAGTGCCAAGATGCACCTGGCCATGGTAACCTTTGCTCCATGGTCCTGGTCTCCCATTGTCTTTTATTAAACTTTTTATATTTTCACAGGAGAGTGAACATGTTTTTCACATTTAGGAACGGTTTAAGTTTTTTCATTTTTCATGGGAGGGAGTTTTGAAGAGCTACAAGTGGCTAATCTGCCTGCATCAAGGACCATTCCACGGGCTCTTGTCACCTTTCCTGACACGTCTGCTGCAGCTCATGGAGGGTAAAGCCCTGGAGGCTCCATTATGGGCGGTTATGGGACGATTGCAGGCAGCGACCCTGCCCTGGATCAGCGGTGCCCCCCCTCCTGGGAACCCCCACGTTTTCCAGTTTCTGTGAAGCTGCCTGTGAAAAACACGTTCACTCTGCTGTGAAAATGTACAAAGTTTAATAAAGGACAATGGCAGACCAGGACCATGGAGCAAAGGTTATCACAGCCAGGTGCATCTTGGCACTCAGCCAGGAGCACCCTGTTATGAAGCAGGGATCCCTTGAAATACCTTTCCTTACAAAGCCTGTTGCACATTCATAGCCCCTCATGCATATCCATAACCAACTTTATATATTCCAGGAACGATTTACATGGCCCTCCCTGGATCTGCCTTTTCAGAGCATGTGTGTTTCTTGGCTGTGGTTTTGGCTCCTTCTCTTTATCACCTCCAGTTTTTGGGCCTTGGTCCCCTCTGCCTTCAGACGGGAGTGCTGACAGCTGGCAGATCTGTACAGGTGTCCTCATCCTGTGTGCATTGGATGTTATCCCATCCCAGCAGGCAGATTTAACACAAGCAGCTATGACACTAAATTTAATTAATAACAGAAATACAAACTATAGAACAAAGTTACTTTAGGAAACAGTCCCAGTCCATATTTGATCCTACTCCAGGCTATCCCAGTCAATAGGCAGATCCACAGGATCCCCATCCATGTGATCCCAGTCCAGGTGATCCCAGCCCATATTTGATCCGAGTCCAGTTGCCCCAGTCTGTGTGTGGTCCTCTGATCCATATGGTCTGATCTGTGCAGATGGAAAAGGGGGGGCCCAGTCCACCCCAGCCCATATTTGATCCCAGTGTGTGTGGCACACAATCCCAGGGTCTGAAGTGTTCCCAGCCAGGAGAAAATATTCCTGCCCTTGAACTTCCTTCCTATCCTCTCTCAACAGCCCGGCAATAAAATTATAAACAAGAAAAATTAAATTGAAATTAAATAAATTATGTTAAAATGAAATATAAAAAAATCCTCAAGACTTCTTTACAGTACTCCAACAATGATTCAACCTAAACCAACAACTATTAATATATTACCAATATAATAATAGGACGGGAACCTCTCTAGGTAAGCCCGACTATTATCATATGAATGCCCAGCTAGCTCAGTAAAACAAGTCTCCAGCAGAGACCCAATAGCTGAGATAAGCGAGGACAAACTGCCGAGCCTTCCCAGCAAACCAGTGATATTCAGCTTAAGTGATTCAGCTCTTTTCGTGAGTTCAGCTCAGGCTGCTAGGGAGGAATCGCCAGGGGCAGTGGCAAGCAGACGAGAAAGAGAGAGGGGAAGAGAATACGCCGAATTTCCGCAGTGAAGGTTTATTCGGGAGGTCCGCGAAGGGACAGCGATTCTTCTTCTCCAAGGAAAGGGGGTACAGAGGGCTCTTTTTATAGCCTTGGCATGGATCCAAAACCAGCCAATGGCCGCAGGTTTAAGCATATTCCTTAACTGACCAATAGCTAAAAGGGTTACAATAGTATTGTCTTAACTGATTAAAGGAAAGGTTCTCAACACGGTCGGGTAAGAGGAACAGGACAACGCCCGCTTAAGGATGACTCAGCATTCAATTCTCCAAGGAGCTTTTCCTGTATCCTTGGGGTTCACTACAACTCCCCTTTCTGTTTTTACTAAAAAGGCATTCCCTATAGTTCTTTTAAAACAGTGGAAAAGGCACGAAAACATAGCTAACACAATCACAACTACAAGGAGAATCAGCAAAATTCCCTTAACCAAAGAAGCAGCCCATCCTGTTAATCCCCAATGCCCAAAAAGTTCATTAACCCAGTCTGGAATAGTTTCTACTTTCAAGTCCTTCACGAGATCTTTCAGTTTCTGGATGTTCGCATGGATGGATTCCGATCGCGAAGAGAGGTTGAAGCAACACATTCCTTCGAAGTCCTCACAGCCGTGTCCGTGGGCAAGCAGCAGGAAGTCGATTGCTGCTCGATTCTGGAGTGAAGCTTGTCTTGTAGTTTCTTCATCCTTTAAGAGATCACTCAGGGACATGGAGGTAGCATTGGCTTGTTTACTGAGCCAACACCCAAGGTGACTGATTTCACCGAGGGCTTTAGCTGCAGCTACCCATGGTAAAAACAAGGAGACCGCAATCTTTTTCGGTTTGTTCCAATCATACAATTTAGGGTCACAATTTTCATCAAATTCAGTGTAGGACCTTTTTTTTGGCGTTTTGATTCGCTTTTCCTTTTTCCAATTATGTAACAGGGTGATATTTGGAGTAAGGGTGGAAAGTTTACCAAAGGGTACAGGGACCTCCTGGAGTCGGGAAGGGATCCCTGCCCAAACCCTGTCACCACAGATGAGAAACGTTCCCTTGGGTAGTACCTTGGGATGGAGCGAGGACACAGAGATCATGAGCCGTGTAATTGCACCAATCATGAGGGTTATAGGCTTTGTTAATTGGTGATACATCTTTTTCGATATGTGTTTTGTTCTGGTCAATTCCTGGCCAATTACTATTTTTTTGGACGTCTAAAGTAAAATTTGACGCAATATGTGGCCATGGAGGACCCCAATAGATCCAATTCTTGGGGCTCCTGATTATCATCTGGCAGAATTTTTGTCCACTGTCCCAGGTATCAACCACATTGGGTCTCTTACCTGTGGTGCGAAGAACCTCTGAGTTATAAAAAGGCCAATCATCTGCAACAAAGGGAATTCCTACTAGACATGTGGAAAGTGGGTTATCAATGCTTCCCATGGACAAGCACAGGTTGTCCTGTTTTAGCGTTTTTGCTAAGGTTACCCAGACATTATGACTGGGCTGAGGGCTGATCCAGCCGGAGACATGCGGTGCAGTGAAGAGCATCCAGGCTGCAGTGAGGACAGCACCAACGGAGATATTTTTCATCTTTGGGCAGGAATAGGGCTTCTGATAGGGAATATAAACAAAATTGTTAGCTTTATGATGAGAGGGTTTTGCCTAGATCTTTTCCTGTTCCTGTCCTCCCCCCTTTTTCTTTTAATTTCTAAGTTATGCTAAGAGGGAGAGAGTGGGTAGAAAGCAAGAGGGATTTTAAAAGTTAGAGGAAGGGAACAATAGGGTATTTAAAATGCAAAAACAGAGTAACAACACATAATTCAAAAAACACTTTCATGTTAAGGTTATTTATGGTTTGATGCAGCAGGACATTATGTTGTCTTCAGTGTTGTCTGCTGTCTTGTGATAGGGCGGTCTGTGCTGGTGTTAGAGGGAGTTCGGCGACGTCTTCTTTTCCAGGCTGAGTTGGTTTGGTTCTGAGGTGGTCTTGTGTTTGTCTCAGGAGAATTCTTGTCTTCATCTGTAGAAGCGGTATTCGAAGATTCTAAGTATGGTTTTACATTTTTCCCTGGGTACTACCTTGGACTGGATGGCAGTAGCACACACGCATGTCTTCTACTCCAAGTAATCAGTTGATAAGGTCCAGAAAATTGATGTGATTCAGGATCTTTCACGAGAACTGGTGGTTTTTCAGTAAGCTTTGCTTGGGTGGAATTTGCAAAGTGGCGAAGTATTGGTGGATCAGGTTCTGAAACTGAACAGTTCAAAAAATTGATGACATAGAGAGTTTTACAAAGTCTTTCCACTGGAGATGTGATTTTCGTGTTTCTGTTCTGCTGATTGAGGACTCTTTTGAGGGTTTGATGTGTCTTTTCTACGATGGATTGTCTTGTGGGGTTTACAGGTATGCTAGTCTTGTGTGCTATGCCCCATGCATTGAAGAACTTTTTAACTTACGGGAAGTGTAGGTTGGTCTGTTATCTGTTTTGATCTCCTTTGGTACTCTCAGGGTGGCAAAAGCGAGTAGAAAGTGTTTTATTGTATGCAGTGCATTTTCTCCTGCGTGTGATGATGCAAACACAGCTCTTGAGAATGTGTCAACTGATATATGCACGTATTTTGATCTTCTAAACGGTGTAAAGTGAGTAACATCTGTCTGCTACAGCTGGCAGCTGTTCAGACTTCTGGGATTGACTCCCATTCCCATAGAGGGTATTTGATAGGACTGAGAGTTTGGACAAGTAGCTACAATAGCTTTTGCTTGATCCTTTGAGAGTTTGAACATTCTCCTAAGGGCAGGCACATTTTGATGAAAAAACGCATGAGACAGCTTTGCCTGGGCAAAGATGTCAGGAATATTAGCAGTTTCAACAACTATTGTTAAAGCATCTGCTCTCCTGTTGTCTTCTGCAATAATACCTTGAAGGTCCGTGTGGGACCTCACATGCATTATATGGTAAGGCTGCTTTCTGTGGGAGATTAGGCGTACTAATTTAGAGAGCATTTGGTACAACTTTGGGTTAGAAACTTCTTTAAGAAGAGCGTGTTCTGCTCTCATCGCTATACCAGCAACATAAGCAGAATCTGTGACTAGATTAAAAGGTTCATTTTTAAATCTTTCAAAAGCTCTGACTACAGCTGTTAATTCTGCAATCTGTGGTGAGCCCTGTACAATTTGTATGTCAGAATCCCAATCTTGAGTTTGGGGGTCTCTCCATGTAATCACTGACTTGTGGGAGGACTCTGAACCATCAGTAAAGAGGGTTAGAGCTTTAAGAGGTTTAACGCTTTGGATTCGTTTTGGAATCAAATGAAAGGTTTCTTTAGAATTAAAAAGTTTGTGCTTTGGGATTTGAGCTGTGGTTCGACTTGTGTAGCTGTCTAAGGTAAATTGAAGGCTCTCATTAGTTTGGATCAGATCTTCAAAATCAGTAAGAGTTATTGGCAAGTATATGCATTCAAAGTCACAACCTGAAAGAGAGCGAAGGCGAGTCCTAGCTTTTTTTATTAGGTGAGCTATGATCTCCTGGTAGGTGGTAAGTGTCTTTGTGGGCTGGTTACTTGTAAAAATCCATTCTAGTATCAGCAGAGGATCTCGAAGCTGAGAGTCCCATTGAAAAATCAGTCCATGGAATCGGGGTGCTTTTCCCAGGATGATGAACTGGAAAGGCAAGCTGGGGTCGAAGCGATGAGCTTTGCGTGAAGACAGAGCTTCCTGAACTTTGACAATAGCACCTCTGGCTTCTTCTGTGAGGGTGCAGGGAGAGTCCAATTCCTTAGGTCCCCTAAGAAGGTTGAACAAGGGGGCAAGGTCCTCTGTTGTAATTCCTAGCAGTGGACGTACCCAGTTGATGGATCCACACAGGCTGTGTAAGTCTCTCAAGGTTTTTGGATCATTAAGTATAGTGATCTGCTGGGGTACGATGGTCCTTTCCCGGATCTGGACTCCAAGGTAAGTCCATGGCTTGATGTACTGGATTTTGTCCTCACGAATCTCCATCCCTGCCTTTTCTATGGCTTCAATAGTCTTTTTAACTGTGTTGTCCAAATGAGTTTTGTCTGAAGCACACACCAGGATATCATCCATATAATGGTAGATTATGGAATCTGGAAATAATTTCCGAATGGGAGACAAGATGTGAGCCACATACCACTGGCAGATACTCGGCGATGTTTTAAGTCTCTGAGGAAGAACAGTCCAATGGTATCTTTTGAGCGGGGCTTCGTTGTTGAGCGAAGGAACGGAGAAGGTAAACCGAGGAGTATCATCTGGATGTAGAGGAATGCTGAAAAAACAGTCCTTAATGTCTATGACAACAAGTTCCCAGTCTCTAGGCAACATCGATGGGGAGGGTAAACCAGGCTGGAGAGAGCCCGTATCCTCGATGACTTCGTTGATTCTGCGAAGGTCGTGGAGAAGCTTCCATCTGTTAGTCCCAGGTTTTGGTAGGATGAAGACAGGAGAATTCCAAGGGCTATCGGACTCAACGATGTGACCTTTAGCTAACTGTTCTTCCACTAGAGCGTTTAGGGCGCGCAACTTAATTTTAGAAAGGGGCCACTGTTGGACATGTATAGGCTTGTCACTTTTCCAGATGAGTCGAGGTGTTTCAGGAAGCGCCCCTAACTCAGTGGCCCCACTGAAAAATCCCGAGTGGGAATGCTTAAAGTGGCTCCCCACTGGGATAAAACGTCTCTGCCCCAAAGGGTGATGGGGGCCCTTACCACAAATGGGCGGATGGTTGCCATCTGACCATCAGGACCTTCAACAAGGATGTTGTGCTTGCTCCTCATGGATACTGTATTTCCACCAATCCCGGAAATCATACCTGCAACAGGTTGTAGCTCCCAGTGCTTAGGCCAATCTGAGCGAGCGATGATGGTCACGCCAGCACCGGTGTCCAGCATCCCTGGCAGGTGGGTCAACTCTCCTTTGCAGGTGAGGCCGCACTCGATGAAAGGCTTGGATGTTCCCACGACTTGTACCCACATGGCTGTAGGGTTGAGAGGTATCTGTTCCTGTGATTCTTTGGAAGCAAGAAAGCTTGTGCTATTGGGGTACCCTTTGAAAGAAAGAATGGTAAGTCCATACAATATACCTGGATGAGGATTTCTTGTCCTGGCATCACCGTAAGCACTTCTGGAACAACAAATATTTCCTTTGGGCAATTAAGAGAGTCCCCTGTAATTAAAATGTCTGAGGGATCACCTTTAGGTCCATATTTACCAGTGGGAATTCTGTGGACATTATCATTAGTAAACTCAATGGACAAAGCAGTTACCAGTTGTCGGGCGGGTTCCCATCTGGGTTGTCCTGTGGGTTGAATCCTCTTCTTGTGGTCTGAAACGCCTTTGGGCTGAAGCGTGGTTGGGTCTGAATGGCCTTTGATTTGTTGTCATCGCCGGGGCCCTGGACCGGCTCCGCAAGGCGCTTCCCGGACGCTGCTGGAGGCGTTGCTGGATCTGGGGTCTCTGATGAGGGTAGCGGTGGTATCGGGGAGGATCTCTCAGGACAGTCCTTGATGTAATGTCCAAGTTGGCCACAGTGATGGCACTTAGCTTGGTCTTTAGAAGTCATTACTGCATAAATCCCAGAAACCCTTCAGCAATACCCTTAGTAACAGCTTGAGCCACTGTGTTTTCAGTGGACATGTGACGGATGTACAGCATTCTAGCATTTGCTCTATAGTAGGGTTTGTATCCACGGGTAGGGACCTCAAAATGGCTTTGCACTTATCATTTGAATTACTCAAAGCAAGCTTACATAGGAGTTCCTTTCTTGCTTCTGCACTCTCAATCTGTTTCTCCAAAGCATCTTTAATTCTGTCTACAAATTTAATGAAACTTTCATCCAACCCTTGTTTAATAGTAGAAAAATGCATTGTTGGCAGTGACTCATCATGCATGAGAAGCAGAGAGTTTTTTGCTGCAGTTGCAACATCTTGTAAAGCGTCTTTTGTTAAAGTTTCTAATTGATTAGCAGGTTGTTGTAATGCACCTTCACCTGCAAGCTGATCAACTGAAAAATTCGTCTTATTAGCATCTGCAGCATAGGAATCTGATAATATTTTCAAATGTTTTTTCCAATTCCTTTCCCATAGCATATATTCTGCTGGGGAGAGGAGACAATTTGCAATATTTTTTACATCATGTGGAAGTAAAACATATGCAGAGAACATAGCTTCTAGAAAATTTCTAAAGATATGTGCACTTCTGCCATGGTCTTTAGCTATATTTCTTAATTGTATTAATTCCTTATTCGAAATTGCTGTCCACCTTTTAGCGGTGGCAGCTCCACCGTTTCGTCCTTGCAAGTACTCGACTGGAAATGCATTAATTTTCTGTGCAAGATCCCAATCACCAGTTTTGACAACCTCCATTTTAATGAAAGCCCATGGGTCTGAAATGAATCGTTTCAGAATCTGATTCACTGGAGGAAGCCTCTGAGGAGGACTGGATTATTAATTTGGACTTACGTTTTAATCGCTTTTAGAAACGTTTTTCAAAGGTTTCAAAGGCTGGTCAGAGGGTGGCGCTATTGGCACCAGAGTAGAAGCACAACAAGGACGGTCGGGGTTTTCATAACTTGGGGGTTTCTGAAATTCCGTTGGGGGAGGGAGGGGTGTTGAGAAGGCGCTGAGGGAGGACAAGAGGGCTGAACAGGGTGGGGGTGCAGGGATGGAGTTGGGAGCACGCGCTCCGTTGCCGGATTGAAATACCGCGGTTACAGGGATTGATAGGTGTTTGAACAGCGCTAATAAAATTCTCGTGTCCCGGAAAGGCTGAGGACAAAGGGGGGGGGGGACAGAGCGGCAGGAAAGGCGGAGAGCGGGGGCGGCAGGAGAGGTGGGGGTGGGTGCCACCACAGCAGGATGAGGGGGGGGAACAGGAGGCGGAGGGAACCGCTGGGAAAGGGAGGGGACAGGGGACGGGCAGGTCCCGGGTTGAGGAGGCGCGGGGAGGGCGAACACGGAACGGGCAGCGGTGGGGGAAATGTCGGGGAGGACGGCGGAGACGAGGCCGGAGGGAGAGCGGGGAGGGCGGGGAGGGGCGCGGGGGGGATTTGCTGAGGACGGGAAGCTGAAGCCGCCGGAACTTGGGATGGACCAGGAAGCCAGGACAGGGGTAGGCAGGATGTGGCGAGATAGATAAGAACTGGGGTGAGGGTCGAGCCCCGGGACCCAAGGGTAGGAGAGGAGGAAAGTGTTATCTCAGAGCCCGGGGCAAAGTGGTATCCGGGCTGATTAGCAGAGTCTTATCACTCGAGCCATTTGCATTCGAAAGGCCACTGCCAGAACTCGTTTGCAAGAGTTTTTCGAAAGTTAAAATTTGAACACTTTTAGTTATAAAATGAAATAAAGGCAAGAAATTAGTTACAGAGAAGTCTTGTCTAGTTTGAGTGTATAAAGAGTGTTACCAATTTTATCCCAAAAGGAATCGTCAGTAACAGTGTTCTTATTAGTTTCAGGAAAATGCGAGGGAAATCCATAAAATAAATCGTTTAAGATTGCTTTTTGAAAGTTTACTAGAAGAAAAGGAAAAGTTGTTAGTAGATAGAATTTCTACAATGGTTAAATAAATCTCTCTCGATATCAGAAAGCTTTGGGGTGCGTAAAGAGGCACCCATATTCCTTCCAACAGAAAAAAAAGAAAAAAAAAAAAAAAAAACTCAAAAACAATCAGAACCCCAAAGGACGCGCTGGCTGTTAATTATACATACCAACTTTGGGGTGAATTCTGTGGAAGGCGTCTCTTAGTCAGTTCTCTTGAACAGTCTATGTTCAGATGGTAGAAGTGAGGGTCGAATCTGACCGCTGGAAAAGAAGTCTCATTCTAAAACGAAAAAGTCCATTTTCCCAGCGAACGGTATTCTCGTGGCAATTAGCTGAAGCCCCGGGGTTTCGATGCTCAAAGTAGGAATCTCAAAGGATCCGTGGAACGTCGAAGCGCCACTTATAATAATAGTGACGGAGAACCTCTCTGGGTAGGGCCCGACTATTATCATATGAATGCCCAGCTAGCTCAGTAAAACAAGTCTCCAGCAGAGACCCAATGACTGAGATAAGCGAGGCCAAAGCCGCCGAGCTCCTTCCTAGCAAGCCAGTGATATTCAGCTTAAGTGATTCAGCTCTTTCGTGAGTTCAGCTCAGGCAGCTAGGAGGAATCGCCGGGGCAGTGGCAAGCAGACGAGAAAGAGAGAGGGGAAGAGAATACGCTGAAATTCCGCAGTGAGGTTTATTCGGGAGGTCCGCGAAGGGACAGCGATTCTTCTTCTCCAAGGAAAGGGGGTACAGAGGGCTCTTTTTATAGCCTTGGCATGGATCCAAAACCAGCCAATGGCCGCAGGTTTAAGCATATTCCTTAACTGACCAATAGCTAAAAGGGTTACAACAGTATTGTCTTAACTGATTAAAGGAAAGGTTCTCAACACGGTCGGGTAAGAGGAACAGGACAACGCCCGCTTAAAGATGACTCAGCATTCAATTCTCCAAGGAGCTTTTCCTGTATCCTTGGGGTTCACTACATACCAATGCATATAAACAAACAAATTCTATATGAAGAAATTCCTTGAAAGTAAAGAACAATGCTTCTCCAATACAAAACTTTCATGATAAAAATATCAAAAAAACTGTTCCCTTCAATGTTAAGGCATTGTTACACAATTCATAGGACAAGTATGTCTAAACAAAAACCAAACACAAGGGTCATCTCTCAGACATTTTACCCAAACCCTTAAACTTTTCCTTCCTATGGAAGAGAACTGTCCTTCCTAAAACAATCAAAATTATTTTTAAAAAGATTTATTGGGGACATAAGGTTTTGGTTTGGATCATTTGGTTTTTGAATTGGGCAGGTCCAGCACCCCTAGATGATTTAAGCCCTGCCCTGCCCTGGAAGGAATCCAATCCATCCCAGAAGGCAGTGTCTGCAAGCTCCTGACCGAAGCACAGGCAATGCCCACAGCCACCTCTAACTCTGAGAGTTTTATTTGAGGGACAAATGACCCCAGTCCCCACCTGGGAAGGGCCCAGGAAGACCAAGGGGTATTTAAGTCTGACCACAAGGCAAGCACATCTTGACCCTCCCTCCTCTTGCAATTTCCATCTGAACAACACTGGAATCCAGGTGGGTGTGCTTCTCTATTTTTTATATATCTTTCTCTTTCTGTGTCTACTTCTCCTATTTCTCTCTGCAAATTTTGATTACCTTAAAATGGAATGGGCATAGAGATTCCAGTTGAATGGGCCAAGTTAATGCTTTGAGAAGTGTGTTTTGCTGATTGAATGTTACAATGTACCTTGGCCAAAGTTTCTCTGATTTTCTAAATTTACCAATAAAATCTGGTCAGTTGTTTTGAGCTCCTGAGGATCCTGGTAGGTATTTCTCCAGTACATCCAACTCAGAGGACACCAATAATTGTAATTCCTTTAAAAATGTCTCATGGAAAGAATTGTTTGGGGCATGGGAGGCGGGCTTGTGTGTCCTGCTTGGCACAGCCCAGGCAGGGCTTTCCCAGCCCCATTCCACACTCCATTTCCCAGCTGCAGCCCCTGGTGCCTCTGAGTGCTGCTTGCCCAGCCCCGGGGACGCCTCCTTGTCTGCCCATCCCCCACGGTCTCTGGGCAGGGCTGGCTCAGTGGGGCTGCTGACATCCTCAGCAACTTGCAGAGGCTGCTGCTGAATTTACTGCTCCAGAGGCTCGACGTGTATTCCAACTGAATGTAACATATTTAAAAGACAGTGAGAAAACATTTGTGAGGTCCTGCTTAGGTTTTTCTTCCTGTAATACATTGATATGTGCAATCTCCAACTGACACTGTGTCAAAGTACCAGTGTTCTGCCCTACCTGCAACCTGGGGACACTTTCATATGAGTTATGTCCCTCAGTGGGGCCATTTAGAGTTAAAGGAATTTGGACTTTGAATCTGATTTTGAGTTTTTGAGGAGGTTTGGAGCACACTCGGAGGCACTGATGAGTGTGATGCAAAGAGCACCAAAGGCCCAGAGGGTCATTGAAGTCCCTGTGCTGTGTCTGTGCTGCTGAGCTGGGCAGGGGCTCCTGGCCCAGAGGCAGCTGCCAGGGCAAGGGCAGCGCTGCAGAGAGACAGCTCCCTGGGCAGGAGCAGCTCCTGTGCACAGCCCAGCAGGGCTGGGGCACTGCCAGGCCCCTCAGGGACACCAGCATGGGCACAGACTGAGCTCCCAGGGGCTCAGCACTGGCTGGGGCTGTGCCATGGCCCAGAGGGGCTGTGTCACAGCAGCTTCCTTCTCTGTGGCTGTGTCACAGAGGCACAGAGCAGCTCCTACAGTCAGCTGGATGTCAGCAAGGGGCTGTGTGACAGCACAGAGTGGGCTGTGTGAGCTCACAGACTGGGCTCTGACATCACAGAGTTTGTTGTGTGAGGTCATGGAGCAGCTCCAGCATCATAGAGGGGTCTGTGTGACATCATAGAGCAGGCTGTGATGGTCATGGTGTGCAGTGACGTTACAGAGCAGGGTGTGAGGTCATAGTGTGTGCAGTGACATTACAGAGTGGCAGTATGGCATCACAGAGAGGGTTGTGTGACATCGCTGATGGACTTGTGACATCGCAGAGGTGGCTGTGACATCATAGAGTAGGGTGTAAGGCCATAGAGCAGACTGTACCATCATGGAGGGTGGCTCTGTGACATCAGACTGGGTTGTGACATCGCTGGATGTCTGAGTAACATGACAGAACCGGCTGTGACATCACAGAAGAGACCGTGACATCCAGGGGTGATTTGTGACTCAGACTGTAGCTGTGTGACAGCCCAGAGTGATATCCCAGCATTGGCTCTGTGACATCACATGGGGATTTGTTTCATCCCATGCTGGGCTTTAACATCACAGGGCCTGTGTGACATCATAGGTGGTTCTGTGGAATCACAGATGGCTCTGTGACATGACAGGGGCTGTGTGAGGTCACTGGGAGGTCCCTCTGCCCCGGCCCCCACAGTTCCCCCAGAGCAGTCCAACCCTGCTCGTGCACAGCGGGGTCCCCTGTCCCCCTGGGTCCCCTGGCCCCACAGCCTCCCCCAGAGGATGTTCCACGAGATCGAGCCCAGAGCCTGACACGGGCCGGGGGCCGGGCCTGGGGGTGGCACAGGGGACAGGGACCCCCGGCAGCATCCCTGTGTCCCCAGGGCCAGAGCCTGGGCCAGGGCTCCTTCACCCTCTTACAAACGAGGGGCTGAGAGCGCTGAAAAATCCCCCAGCAAGGAATCAGCAAAACCAGATTGAATATTAAGGGAGAGCAGCACAGAGTTCCTTGGCAAGAGTCACTCTGCTCCTGACTGGGCACCTAGGCACACCAAAGAAACAAAGCAACAAAAACCAAACAAAATCCAGTCAAAGAAGAAATGAACCAAAACCAGGACTTGACTGATACCTTAGACTTCAGCATTTAGCAAAAGAACAGCACTTAACAGTATTTAACCTTACTTGTAACCTAGGACTTAATGATGTAGCTCTGCAATAAAACTTAACAATATTCAACTTAGCTTATAACTTCTATTCAATGTAACAACTTAGCAAAAGAACAACTCTTAGCAGCATTGAACTCAGCTTACAGCTTGTGACTCACCATCACTTGCAGGCCTGACTGGCTCAGCCTCCAAGGCACCCAAGCCTCAGAGAGCAGCATTTGTGCCACATTTCCCCAGCACAGGCACTCCTGTGTGCACACAGACACCAAGAGTCAGTGCAAGGCACCTGTGAGCAATTCCCCTGAGGGCAGGGAATGCTCCCTGAGGATGTTTTGGCATCTCCCCAGCGGGCAAAGGGCTGAGCCTGGAGGAGTGGGGGATCGCCCAGGCCTGGCTGTTGTTCAGGATCCCCGAGTGCAGCAAACGGGAGAGTTCCCCTGGGAGAGGCCCCACTGTGAGGGGAGTGGCTGGCCCAGGAGAGCTGCAAGGGCTCCTTTTGAGCGCTGCTTGCAGGGCCCCAAGAGAGGGGCTTCAGTCCCAGCCATGGTTCATCCTGGCCGCACTTGGCACCAGCAGCTTTTTTGGCAGGGTGAGAACAGGATGTTGTGCCACGTAGGAACAGAAACAGCTGCCAGGGCTGCTGCTAAAGGAACCAGGAGCTGGTTGGGCAGCAGCAGTGCCTGGAGCAGACAGTGTTTGTGAGGAGCTGAGCCCAGGGGCTGTTGGCCAAGGCCGAGGCCCAGGAGCATTTCTCAGCTGGCAGGGCGGCCTGAGAAGGAGGGGGAATGCAGCAGCACAGGCCCATGGAACCA
>JALJVW010003740.1:0-14439 GCA_024865655.1 Emberiza elegans
CTCAGTCACCATGGACACCTGGTCCTCTGAGATTCCATTGGGTAACAATGTTCTCAAGTGTTCCATCAGGCCCACTGTCACCATGGACAACTGGTCCCTTGAGATTCATGTGGGCAACAATGTTCTCCAGTGTTCCCATCAGTCACCATGGACACCTGGTTCCATGAGATTCCATGGGGTAAAAAATGTTCTCCATCAGTGTTCCATCAGGCTCTGTCACCATGGACACCTGGTTCCATGAGATTCCATTAGGTAACAATTTTCTCCAGTGTTCCATGGTTCTGTCACCATGGACACCTGGTTCCATGACATTCCATCTGGTAACAATGTTCTCCAGTGTTCCATCAGGTGTCACCATGGACACTGGGTTCCATGAGATTCTGTAACAACCATCTCCTGTGTTCCACCTGGTTCCATCAGATTCCATTGGGTAACAATGTTCTCCATGAGATTCCATTGGGTGTTCCATCAGGCTGTGTCACCATGGTCACCATGGATCCCAGGTTGAGATTCCATTGGGTAACAATGTTCTCCAGTGTTCCATCAGGCTCTGTCACCATGGACACCTGGTTCCATGAGATTCCATTGGGTAACAATGTTCTCCAGTGTTCCATCTGTCACCATGGACACCTGGTTCCATGAGATTCCATTGGGTAACAATGTTCTCAGTGTGTTCCATCTGTCACCATGGACACCTGGTTCCATGAGATTCCATTGCATTAAAAATGTTCTCCAGTGTTCCATCAGGCTCTGTCACCATGGACACCTGGTTCCATGAGATTCCATGGGGTAACAATGTTCTCCAGTGTTCCCATCTGTCACCATGGACACCTGGTTCCATGAGATTCCATTGGGTAACAATGTTCTCCAGTGTTGTTCCATCTCTGTCACCATGGACACCTGGTTCCATGAGATTCCATTGGGGTAACAATGTTCTCCAGTGTTCCATCAGGCTCTGTCACCATGGACACCTGGTTCCATGACATTCCATTGGGTAACAATGTTCTCCAATCAGGCTCTGGTTCTCCAGTGTTCCCTGGTTCCATGAGATTCCATTGGGTAACAATGTTCTCCAGTGTTTCCATCAGGCCCACCATGGACACCTGGTTCCATGAGATTCCATGGGGTAACAATGTTCTCCAGTGTTCCATCAGGCTCTGTCATGGACACCATGTTCCACCTGGTTCCATGTAAAACAATGTTCTCCAGATTCCATGGGGTCAACATGGTTCTGGTTCCATGTGTTCCATCAATGTTCTCCACCATGGACACCATGGACACCTGGTTCCATGAGATTCCATTGGGTAACAATGTTCTCCAGTGTTCCATCAGGCTCTGTCACCATGGACACCTGGTTCATGAGATTCCATTGGGTAACAATGTTCTCCAGTGTTCCATCAGGCCTGTCATGGACACCTGGTTCCATGAGATTCCATTGGGTAACAATGTTCTCAGTGTTGTTCCATCCATGGACACCTGGTTCCATGAGATTCCATGGGGGTAACAATGTTCTGGTTCCATCTGTCACCATGGACACCTGGTTCCATGAGATTCCATTGGGTAACAATGTTCTCCAGTGTTCCATCAGTAACAATGTTCTCCAGTGTCACCATGGACACCTGGTTCCATGAGATTCCATTGGGTAACAATGTTCTCCAGTGTTCCATCAGGCTCTGTCACCATGGACACCTGGTTCCATGAGATTCCATTGGGTAACAATGTTTCTCCAGTGTTCCATCAGGCTCTGTCACCATGGACACCTGGTTCCATGAGATTCCATTGGGTAACAATGTTCTCCAGTGTTCCATCAGGCTCTGTCACCATGGACACCTGGTTCCATGAGATTCCATTGGGGTAACAATGTTCTCCAGTGTTCCATCAGGCCCTCATGTCACCATGGACACCTGGTTCCATGAGATTCCATTGGGTAACAATGTTCTCCAGTGTTCCATCAGGCCCACCATGGACACCTGGTTCCATGAGATTCCATTGGGTAACAATGTTCTCCAGTGTTCCATCAGGCTCTGTCACCATGGACACCTGGTTCCATGAGATTCCATTGGTAACAATGTTCTCCAGTGTTCCATCATGTCACCATGGACACCTGGTTCCATGAGATTCCATTTGGTAACAATGTTCTCAGTGTGTTCCATCAGGTCACCATGGACACCTGGTTCCATGAGATTCCATTGGTAAACAATGTTCTCTCCAGTGTTCCATCAGGCAGCCCACCATGGACACCTGGTTCCATGAGATTCCATTGGGGTAACAATGTTCTCCAGTGTTCCATCTGTCACCATGGACACCTGGTTCCATGAGATTCCATTGGGTAACAATGTTCTCCAGTGTTCCATCAGGCTCTGTCACCATGGACACCTGGTTCCATGAGATTCCATTGGGTCACCAACAATGTTCTCCATGTGTTCCATCAGGGTTCTCCAGTGTTCCATCCATCACCATGGACACCTGGTTCCATGAGATTCCATTGGGTAACAATGTTCTCCAGTGTTCCATCAGGCTCTGTCACCATGGACACCTGGTTCCATGAGATTCCATGGGGTAACAATGTTCTCCAGTGTTCTGTCACCATGGACACCTGGTTCATGAGATTCCATTGGGTAACAATGTTCTCCAGTGTTCCATGGCTCTGTCACCATGGACACCTGGTTCCATGAGATTCCATTGGGTAACAATGTTCTCCAGTGTTCCATCAGGCTCTGTCACCATGGACACCTGGTTCCATGAGATTCCATTGGGTAACAATGTTCTCCAGTGTTCCATCAGGTTCCATCTGTCACCATGGACACCTGGTTCCATGAGATTCCATTGGGTAACAATGTCTCCAGTGTTCCATCAGGCTCTGTCACCATGGACACCTGGTTCCATGAGATTCCATTGGGTAACAATTTTCTTCAGTGTTCCATCAGGCTCTGTCACCATGGACACCTGGTTCCATGAGATTCCATTGGGTAACAATGTTCTCCAGTGTTCCATCAGGTGTCACCATGGACACCTGGTTCCATGAGATTCCATTGGGAAACAATGTTCTCCAGTGTTCCATCAGGGCTCTGTCACCATGGACACCTGGTTCCATGAGATTCCATTGGGTAACAATGTTCTCCAGTGTTCCATCAGGCTCTGTCACCATGGACACCTGGTTTCCATGAGATTCCATTGGGTAACAATTTTCTCCAGTGTTCCATCAGTGTTCCATCTGTCACCATGGACACCTGGTTCCATGAGATTCCATTGGGTAACAATGTTCTCCAGTGTTCCATCAGGCTCTGTCACCATGGACACCTGGTTCCATGAGATTCCATTGGGTAACAATGTTCTCCAGTGTTCCATGGCTCTGTCACCATGGACACCTGGTTCCATGAGATTCCATGGGGTAACAATGTTCTCCAGTGTTCCATCAGGCTCTGTCACCATGGACACCTGGTTCCATGAGATTCCATTGGGTAACAATGTTCTCCAGTGTTCCATCATGGCTCTGTCACCATGGACACCTGGTTCCATGGATTCCATTGGGAAAACAATGTTCTCCAGTGTTTCTGTCACATGGACATGTTCCATGAGATTCCATTGGGAAACAATTTGATTCCAGTGTTTCCAGTGTTCCATCAGGCTCTGTCACCATGGACACCTGGTTCCATGAGATTCCATTGGGTAACAATGTTCTCCAGTGTTCCATCAGGCTCTGTCACCATGGACACCTGGTTCCATGAGATTCCATTGGGTAACAATGTTCTCCAGTGTTCCATCTGCTCTGTCACCATGGACACCTGGTTCCATGAGATTCCATTGGGTAACAATGTTCTCCAGTGTTCCATCAGGCTCTGTCACCATGGACACCTGGTTCCATGAGATTCCATTGGGTAACAATGTTTCCAGTGTTCCATCAGATTCTCTGTCACCATGGACACCTGGTTCCATGAGATTCCATTGGGTAACAATGTTCTCCAGTGTTCCATCAGGCTCTGTCACCATGGACACCTGGTTCCATGAGATTCCATTGGGTAACAATGTTCTCCAGTGTTCCATCAGGCTCTGTCACCATGGACACCTGGTTCCATGAGATTCCATTGGGTAACAATGTTCTCCAGTGTTCCATCAGGTCCTCTGTCACCATGGACACCTGGTTCCATGAGATTCCATTGGGTAACAATGTTCTCCAGTGTTCCATCAGGCTCTGTCACCATGGACACCTGGTTCCATGAGATTCCATTGGGTAACAATGTTCTCCAGTGTTCCATCAGGCTCTGTCACCATGGACACCTGGTTCCATGAGATTCCATTGGGAAACAATGTTCTCCAGTGTTCCATCAGGTTCCATCTGTCACCATGGACACCTGGTTCCATGAGATTCCATTGGGTAACAATTTTCTCCAGTGTTCCATCAGGCTCTGTCACCATGGACACCTGGTTTCCATGAGATTCCATGGGGTAACAATGTTTCCAGTGTTCCATCCATCTGTCACCATGGACACCTGGTTCCATGAGATTCCATTGGGTAACAATGTTCTCCAGTGTTCCATCAGGCTCTGTCACCATGGACACCTGGTTCCATGAGATTCCATGGGGTAACAATGTTCTCCCAGGGTTCCATCAGGCTCTGTCACCATGGACACCTGGTTCCATGAGATTCCATGGGGTAACAATGTTCTCCAGTGTTCCATCTGTCACCATGGACACCTGGTTCCATGAGATTCCATTGGGTAACAATGTTCTCCAGTGTTCCATCAGGCTCTGTCACCATGGACACCTGGTTCCATGAGATTCCATTGGGTAACAATTTTCTCCAGTTGTTCCATCAGGCTCTGTCACCATGGACACCTGGTTCCATGAGATTCCATTGGGTAACAATGTTCTCCAGTGTTCCATCAGGCTCTGTCACCATGGACACCTGGTTCCATGAGATTCCATTGGGTAACAATGTTCTCCAGTGTTCCATCAGGCTCTGTCACCATGGACACCTGGTTCCATGAGATTCCATGGGGTAACAATGTTCTCCAGTGTTCCATCACCTGGTTCCATGAGTCACCATGGACACCTGGTTCCATGAGATTCCATTGGGTAACAATGTTCTCCAGTGTTCCATCAGGTCACCATGGACACCTGGTTCCATGAGATTCCATTGGGTAACAATGTTCTCCAGTGTTCCATCAGGCTCTGTCACCATGGACACCTGGTTCCATGAGATTCCATTGGGTAACAATTTTTCTCCAGTGTTCCATCAGGCTCTGTCACCATGGACACCTGGTTCCATGAGATTCCATTTGGACAATGTTAACAATGTTCTCCAGTGTTCCATCAGGCTCTGTCACCATGGACACCTGGTTCCATGAGATTCCATTGGGTAACAATGTTCTCCAGTGTTCCATCAGGCTCTGTCACCATGGACACCTGGTTCCATGAGATTCCATTGGGTAACAATGTTCTCCAGTGTTCCATCAGGGCTCTGTCACCATGGACACCTGGTTCCATGAGATTCCATTGGGTAACAATTTTCTCCAGTGTTCCATCAGGCTCTGTCACCATGGACACCTGGTTCCATGAGATTCCATTGGGTAACAATGTTCTCCAGTGTTCCATCAGGCTCTGTCACCATGGACACCTGGTTCCATGAGATTCCATTGGGAAACAATGTTCTCCAGTGTTCCATCAGGCTCTGTCACCATGGACACCTGGTTCCATGAGATTCCATTGGGTAACAATGTTCTCCAGTGTTCCATCAGGTCACCATGGACACCTGGTTCCATGAGATTCCATTGGGTAACAATGTTCTCCAGTGTTCCATCAGGCTCTGTCACCATGGACACCTGGTTCCATGAGATTCCATTGGGTAACAATGTTCTCCAGTGTTCCATCAGGCCCATGGATTCTGTCACCATGGACATGTTCTCCTGGTTCCATGAGATTCCATTGGGTAACAATGTTCTCCAGTGTTCCATCAGGCTCTGTCACCATGGACACCTGGTTCCATGAGATTCCATTGGGTAACAATGTTCTCCAGTGTTCCATCAGGCTCTGTCACCATGGACACCTGGTTCCATGAGATTCCATTGGGTAACAATGTTCTCCAGTGTTCCATCAGCTCTGTCACCATGGACACCTGGTTCCATGAGATTCCATTGGGTAACAATGTTCTCCAGTGTTCCCATCTGTCACCATGGACACCTGGTTCCATGAGATTCCATTGGGTAACAATGTTCTCCAGTGTTCCATCAGGCCCACCATGGACACCATGGTTCCATGAGATTCCATTGGGTAACAATGTTCTCCTGTGTTCCATGGCTCTGTCACCATGGACACCTGGTTCCATGAGATTCCATTGGGTAACAATGTTCTCCAGTGTTCCATCAGGGCTCTGTCACCATGGACACCTGGTTCCATGAGATTCCATTGGGTAACAATGTTCTCCAGTGTTCCATCAGGTCTGTCACCATGGACACCTGGTTCCATGAGATTCCATTGGGTAACAATGTTCTCCAGTGTTCCATCAGGCTCTGTCACCATGGACACCTGGTTCCATGAGATTCCATTGGGTAACAATGTTCTCCAGTGTTCCATCTGTCACCATGGACACCTGGTTCCATGAGATTCCATTGGGGTAACAATGTTCTCCAGTGTTCCATCAGGCTCTGTCACCATGGACATCTGGTTCCATGAGATTCCATTGGGTAACAATGTTCTCCAGTGTTCCATCAGGCTCTGTCACCATGGACACCTGGTTCCATGAGATTCCATTGGGTAAAAACAATGTTCTCCAGTGTTCCATCAGGCTCTGTCACCATGGACACCTGGTTCCATGAGATTCCATTGGGTAACAATGTTCTCCAGTGTTCCATCAGGCTCTGTCACCATGGACACCTGGTTCCATGAGATTCCATTGGGTAACAATGTTCTCCAGTGTTCCATCAGGCTCTGTCACCATGGACACCTGGTTCCATGAGATTCCATGGGGTAACAATGTTCTCCAGTGTTCCATCAGGCTCTGTCACCATGGACACCTGGTTCCATGAGATTCCATTGGGTAACAATGTTCTCCTGTGTTCCATCAGTCTGTCACCATGGACACCTGGTTCCATGAGATTCCATTGGGTAACAATGTTCTCCAGTGTTCCATGTTCCATCTGTCACCATGGACACCTGGTTCCATGAGATTCCATTGGGTAACAATGTTCTCCAGTGTTCCATCAGGCTCTGTCACCATGGACACCTGGTTCCATGAGATTCCATTGGGTAACAATGTTCTCCAGTGTTCCATCATGGGCTCTGTCACCATGGACACCTGGTTCCATGAGATTCCATTGGGTAACAATGTTCTCCAGTGTTCCATCAGCTCTGTCACCATGGACACCTGGTTCCATGAGATTCCATTGGGTAACAATGTTCTCCAGTGTTCCATCAGGTCTGTCACCATGGACACCTGGTTCCATGAGATTCCATTGGGTAACAATGTTCTCCAGTGTTCCATCAGGCTCTGTCACCATGGACACCTGGTTCCATGAGATTCCATGGGGTAACAATGTTCTCCAGTGTTCCATCTGTCACCATGGACACCTGGTTCCATGAGATTCCATTGGGTAACAATGTTCTCCAGTGTTCCATGGCTCTGTCACCATGGACACCTGGTTCCATGAGATTCCATTGGGTAACAATGTTCTCCAGTGTTCCATCAGGCTCTGTCACCATGGACACCTGGTTCCATGAGATTCCATGGGTAACAATGTTCTCCAGTGTTCCATCAGGCTCTGTGTCACCATGGACACCTGGTTCCATGAGATTCCATTGGGTAACAATGTTCTCCAGTGTTCCATCAGGCTCTGTCACCATGGACACCTGGTTCCATGAGATTCCATTGGGTAACAATGTTCTCCAGTGTTTCCATCAGGCTCTGTCACCATGGACACCTGGTTCCATGAGATTCCATTGGGTCAAAACAATGTTCTCCAGTGTTCCATCAGGCTCTGTCACCATGGACACCTGGTTCCATGAGATTCCATTGGGTAACAATGTTCTCCAGTGTTCCATCAGGCTCTGTCACCATGGACACCTGGTTCCATGAGATTCCATTGGGAAACAATGTTCTCCAGTGTTCCATCAGGCTCTGTCACCATGGACACCTGGTTCCATGAGATTCCATTGGGTAACAATGTTCTCCAGTGTTCCATCAGGCTCTGTCACCATGGACACCTGGTTCCATGAGATTCCATTGGGTAACAATTTTCTCCAGTGTTCCATCAGGCTCTGTCACCATGGACACCTGGTTCCATGAGATTCCATTGGGGTAACAATGTTCTCCAGTGTTCCATCAGGCTCTGTCACCATGGACACCTGGTTCCATGAGATTCCATTGGGTAACAATGTTCTCCAGTGTTCCATCAGGCTCTGTCACCATGGACACCTGGTTCCATGAGATTCCATGGGGTAACAATGTTCTCCAGTGTTCCATCTGTCACCATGGACACCTGGTTCCATGAGATTCCATTGGGTAACAATTTTCTCCAGGGTTCCATCAGGCTCTGTTCACCATGGACACCTGGTTCCATGAGATTCCATTGGGTAACAATGTTCTCCAGTGTTCCATCAGGCTCTGTCACCATGGACACCTGGTTCCATGAGATTCCATGGGGTAACAATGTTCTCCAGTGTTCCATCAGGCTCTGTCACCATGGACACCTGGTTCCATGAGATTCCATGGGGTAACAATTTTCTCCAGTGTTCCATCAGGCTCTGTCACCATGGACACCTGGTTCCATGAGATTCCATTGGGGGAAACAATGTTCTCCAGTTGTTCCATCTGTCACCATGGACACCTGGTTCCATGAGATTCCATTGGGTAACAATGTTCTCCAGTGTTCCATCTGTCACCATGGACACCTGGTTCCATGAGATTCCATTGGGTAACAATGTTCTCCAGTGTTCCATCAGGGCTCTGTCACCATGGACACCTGGTTCCATGAGATTCCATTGGGGTAACAATGTTCTCCAGTGTTCCATCAGGCTCTGTCACCATGGACACCTGGTTCCATGAGATTCCATGGGGTAACAATGTTCTCCAGTGTTCCATCTGTCACCATGGACACCTGGTTCCATGAGATTCCATTGGGTAACAATGTTCTCCAGTGTTCCATGGCTCTGTCACCATGGACACCTGGTTCCATGAGATTCCATTGGGTAACAATGTTCTCCAGTGTTCCATCAGGCTCTGTCACCATGGACACCTGGTTCCATGAGATTCCATTGGGTAACAATGTTCTCCAGTGTTCCATCTGTCACCATGGACACCTGGTTCCATGAGATTCCATTGGGTAACAATGTTCTCCAGTGTTCCATCAGGCTCTGTCACCATGGACACCTGGTTCCATGAGATTCCATTGGGTAACAATGTTCTCCAGTGTTCCATCAGGTCCAGCACCACCATGGACACCTGGTTCCATGAGATTCCATGGGGTAACAATGTTCTCCAGTGTTCCATCAGGCTCTGTCACCATGGACACCTGGTTCCATGAGATTCCATTGGGTAACAATGTTCTCCAGTGTTCCATCAGGCTCTGTCACCATGGACACCTGGTTCCATGAGATTCCATTGGGTAACAATTTTCTCCAGTGTTCCATCAGGCTCTGTCACCATGGACACCTGGTTCCATGATGATTCCATTGGGTAACAATGTTCTCCAGTGTTTCCAGTGGCTCTGTCACCATGGACACCTGGTTCCATGAGATTCCATTGGGTAACAATGTTCTCCAGTGTTCCATCATGGCTCTGTCACCATGGACACCTGGATCCATGAGATTCCATTGGGTAACAATGTTCTCCAGTGTTCCATCAGGCTCTGTCACCATGGACACCTGGTTCCATGAGATTCCATTGGGTAACAATGTTCTCCAGTGTTCCATCAGGCTCTGTCACCATGGACACCCTGGTTCCATGAGATTCCATTGGGTAACAATGTTCTCCAGTGTTCCATCAGGCTCTGTCACCATGGACACCTGGGTTCCATGAGATTCCATTGGGTAACAATGTTCTCCAGTGTTCCATCAGGCTCTGTCACCATGGACACCTGGTTCCATGAGATTCCATTGGGTAACAATGTTCTCCAGTGTTCCATCAGTCACCATGGACACCTGGTTCCCATGACAATTCCAGTGTTTGCTCTGTCACCATGGAAACAATGTTCTCCAGTGTTCCATCAGGTCACCACCATGGACACCTGGTTCCATGAGATTCCATTGGGTAACAATGTTCTCCAGTGTTCCATCAGGTCTGTCACCATGGACACCTGGTTCCATGAGATTCCATTGGGTAACAATGTTCTCCAGTGTTCCCATCTGTCACCATGGACACCTGGTTCCATGAGATTCCATGGGGTAACAATGTTCTCCAGTGTTCCATCAGGCTCTGTCACCATGGACACCTGGTTCCATGAGATTCCATTGGGTAACAATGTTCTCCAGTGTTCCATCAGCTCTCTGTCACCATGGACACCTGGTTCCATGAGATTCCATTTGGGTAACAATGTTCTCCAGTGTTCCATCAGGCTCTGTCACCATGGACACCTGGTTCCATGACATTCCATTGGGTAATAATGTTCTCCAGTGTTCCATGGCTCTGTCACCATGGACACCTGGTTCCATGAGATTCCATTGGGTAACAATGTTCTCCAGTGTTCCATGGCTCTCACCATGGACACCTGGTTCCATGAGATTCCATTGGGTAACAATTTTCTCCAGTGTTCCATCAGGCTCTGTCACCATGGACACCTGGTTCCATGAGATTCCATGGGGTAACAATTTTTCTCCAGTGTTCCATCAGGCTCTGTCACCATGGACACCTGGTTCCATGAGATTCCATTGGGTAACAATGTTCTCCAGTGTTCCATCAGGCACCATGGACACCTGGTTCCATGAGATTCCATTGGGTAACAATGTTCTCCAGTGTTCCATCAGGCCTGTCACCATGGACACCTGGTTCCATGAGATTCCATTGGGTAACAATGTTCTCCAGTGTTCCATCAGGCTCTGTCACCATGGACACCTGGTTCCATGAGATTCCATTGGGTAACAATGTTCTCCAGTGTTCCATCAGGCTCTGTCACCATGGACACCTGGTTCCATGAGATTCCATTGGGTAACAATGTTCTCCAGTGTTCCATCAGGCTGTCACCATGGACACCTGGTTCCATGAGATTCCATTGGGTAACAATGTTCTCCAGTGTTCCATCATCTGTCACCATGGACACCTGGTTCCATGAGATTCCATTGGGTAACAATTTTCTCCAGTGTTCCATCAGGCTCTGTCACCATGGACACCTGGTTCCATGAGATTCCATTGGGTAACAATGTTCTCCAGTGTTCCATCTGTCACCATGGACACCTGGTTCCATGAGATTCCATTGGGTAACAATGTTCTCCAGTGTTCCATCAGGCCTGTCACCATGGACACCTGGTTCCATGAGATTCCATTGGGTAACAATGTTTCTCCAGTGTTCCATCAGGCTCTGTCACCATGGACACCTGGTTCCATGAGATTCCATTGGGTAACAATGTTCTCCAGTGTTCCATCATCTGTCCCAACCATGGACACCTGGTTCCATGAGATTCCATTTGGGTAACAATGTTCTCCAGTGTTCCATCAGGCTCTGTCACCATGGACACCTGGTTCCATGAGATTCCATTGGGTAACAATGTTCTCCAGTGTTCCATCAGGTCTGTCACCATGGACACCTGGTTCCATGAGATTCCATTGGGTAACAATGTTCTCCAGTGTTCCATCAGGCTCTGTCACCATGGACACCTGGTTCCATGAGATTCCATTGGGATTAACAATGTTCTCCAGTGTTCCATCAGGCTCTGTCACCATGGACACCTGGTTCCATGAGATTCCATTGGGTAACAATGTTCTCCAGTGTTCCATCATTCCATTCTGTCACCATGGACACCTGGTTCCATGAGATTCCATTGGGTAACAATGTTCTCCAGTGTTCCATGGCTCTGTCACCATGGACACCTGGTTCCATGAGATTCCATTGGGGTAACAATGTTCTCCAGTGTTCCATCAGGCTCTGTCACCATGGACACCTGGTTCCATGAGATTCCATTGGGTAACAATGTTTTCCAGTGTTCCATCAGGCTCTGTCACCATGGACACCTGGTTCCATGAGATTCCATTGGGTAACAATGTTCTCCAGTGTTCCATCAGGCTCTGTCACCATGGACACCTGGTTCCATGAGATTCCATTGGGAAACAATGTTCTCCAGTGTTCCATGGCTCTGTCACCATGGACACCTGGTTCCATGAGATTCCATTTAAAACAATGTTCTCCAGTGTTCCATCAGGTCTGTCACTATGGACACCTGGTTCCATGAGATTCCATGGGTAACAATTTTCTCCAGTGTTCCATGGCTCTGTCACCATGGACACTGGTTCCATGAGATTCCATGGGGTAACAATGTTCTCCAGTGTTCCATCAGGTCTCCACCATGGACACCTGGTTCCATGAGATTCCATTGGGTAACAATGTTCTCCAGTGTTCCATCAGGCTCTGTCACCATGGACACCTGGTTCCATGACATTCCATTGGGTAACAATGTTCTCCAGTGTTCCATGGCTCTGTCACCATGGACACCTGGTTCCATGAGATTCCATTGGGTAACAATGTTCTCCAGTGTTCCATCTGTCACCATGGACACCTGGTTCCATGAGATTCCATTGTTAACAATGTTCTCCAGTGTTCCATGGCTCTGTCACCATGGACACCTGGTTCCATGAGATTCCATTGGGTAACAATGTTCTCCAGTGTTCCATCAGGCTCTGTCACCATGGACACCTGGTTCCATGAGATTCCATTGGGTAAAATGTTCTCCAGTGTTCCATCAGGCTCTGTCATCATGGACACCTGGTTCCATGAGATTCCATTGGGTAACAATGTTCTCCAGTGTTCCATCAGGTCACCATGGACACCACCATGGACACCTGGTTCCATGAGATTGAGATTTGGGTAACAATGTTCTCCAGTGTTCCATCAGGTCCACCATGGACACCTGGTTCCATGAGATTCCATTGGGTAACAATGTTCTCCAGTGTTCCATCAGGCTCTGTCACCATGGACACCTGGTTCCATGAGATTCCATTGGGTAACAATGTTCTCCAGTGTTCCATCAGGCTCTGTCACCATGGACACCTGGTTCCATGAGATTCCATTGGGTAACAATTTTCTCCAGGGTTCCATCAGGCTCTGTCACCATGGACACCTGGTTCCATGAGATTCCATTTGGTAACAATGTTCTCCAGTGTTCCATCTACTCTGTCACCATGGACACCTGGTTCTATGAGATTCCATGGGGAAACAATGTTCTCCAGTGTTCCATCAGGCTCTGTCACCATGGACACCTGGTTCCATGAGATTCCATTGTAAACAATGTTCTCCAGTGTTCCATCTGCCACCATGGACACCTGGTTCCATGAGATTCCATTGGGTAACAATGTTCTCCAGTGTTCCATCAGGCTCTGTCACCATGGACACCTGGTTCCATGAGATTCCATTGGGTAACAATATTCTCCAGTGTTCCATCAGGCTCTGTCACCATGGACACCTGGTTCCATGAGATTCCATTGGGTAACAATGTTCTCCAGTGTTCCATCAGGCTCTGTCACCATGGACACCTGGTTCCATGAGATTCCATTGGGAAACAATGTTCTCCAGTGTTCCATCATCTGTCACCATGGACACTTGGTTCCATGAGATTCCATTGGGAAACAATGTTCTCCAGTGTTCCATCAGGTCACCATGGACACCTGGTTCCATGAGATTCCATTGGGTAACAATTTTCCAGTGTTCCATCAGGCTCTGTCACCATGGACACCTGGTTCCATGAGATTCCATTGAGTAAAAATATTCTCCTGTGTTCCATGGCTCTGTGATCATGGGGACCTGGTTCCTAGAGATTCCATTGAGTAACAATTTTCTCCAGTGTTCCATCAGTCACCATGGACACCGGGTTCCATGAGATTCCATTGGGTAACAATGTTCTCCAGTGTTCCATGGGCCACTGTCACCATGGACACCTGGTCCATGCAATTCCATTAGGTAACAATTTTCTCCAGGGTTCCATGGCTCTGTCACCATGGACACCTGGTTTCCATGACATTCCATTGGGAAACAATGTTCTCCAGTGTTCCATGGCTCTGTCACCATGGACACCTGGTTCCAAGACATTCCATGGGGAAACAATGTTCTCCAGAGTTCCATCAGTCACCATGGACACCTGGTTCCATGAGGTTCCATTGGTAACAATGTTCTCCAGTGTTCCATCTGTCACCATACATTCCCAGGTTCTATGAGATTCCATTAGGTAAAAATTTTCTCCAGGGTTCCATCAGGCTCTGTCACCATGGACACCTGGTTCCATTAGGTTCCATGGGGTAATAAT
>JALJVW010003745.1:0-30446 GCA_024865655.1 Emberiza elegans
CGAGGCCATTTCTTCCATGCACTGCGGAATTGATCTCGTAGTTTAGGCCATGTGGAGATGGGAGCTCTCTGTACAGCGCGGAGAACTAACCAAGAGTCAACTGCCAGCTTTCTGACAGCAGGACTGCTGTCAGATGCCATTTCTTCCAGGGCTGCAAGAGAGAGGAACAGAGCCACGGTCAGATCCTGGATCTGCGAGGAGATGAGGAGAGCCCCCTGCCAGGGCCATCCCGGCCGGCTCTTGCCATGGCCAGGAGGGAGCAGGGACCAAGGGGATCAGCATGAAGCTGCTGGCGACGAATGGCCCACGTGGCCCTGAAATCTCAGTGTGCTCTGCCCAGGCCAGCCCTCGTCTGCACAGGGAGCAGAGCCCTCCGCAGCCGGGGCAGGGCTTGCAGCTCCCCCCGGCAGCCCCCGCTGTCAGCCCACTGCCCTCACTCACCAGTGCAGATCAGCTGCAGCTCTTGCTGCTGCCCCTCAGGTGCCGCCCCGGCCATGCCTGTGAACACAGAGCCTGTCACGGCCCCAGCGGCACAGCTCCCTGCCAGCGGCGCTGCCGGGCGCTGGGGCCACACGGGCTGCTGGCCCGGCAGGGCTCAGCCCGGCCCTTGCCGCACGCTGCCGCCCCAGGGCACGGCTGCCGGAGGGCGGCAGCAGCAATGCCCAGGCCGGGCGGGGCTCCACGGCGCCGGGCCGGGCTGGCGCTGCCGGGGCAGCAGGCGGGCTGGGGCCGAGCTGCGGCGGGCCGGGGGGGAGCCCGGCTCGGGACTCACCCATGAACCTGATGGCCGCCCTCGCAGGGGCTCCTGTGGGCTCTCCAGGTAGCGCAGGGCCCGGGCGCAGGTGCTCGGCTGCTCGGCTCCTGTCCTCTGCCAGCTGCAGAGAGCGGCAGGAGGGAAGGGTTGGCGCGGGCTCAGCCCCTGGGCCGGGCGCTGCCTGCGCCCAGCCCCGGCCTCCCCTGGCCGCACAGCCCTGAGGCGCGGCCAGCAGCCGCTGGCCAAGGGCTCCCGAGGGCAGGGGGGGCAGAGGGCCGGCTGCTGCCCGGGAGCCGCGGTGCCGGCCCGCAGCCCCAGCCGGGCCGGGGCTCCATGGGCACCCGGCTCGGGCCCACGGGAGCCTGGAGAAGAGCCCGGGCGGCCTCTGGCTGCAGCAGCGGGCAGGGGCGCAGCTGCCAGCCCCGCACCCTGAGCACCGCCCTCAGGGGCCTTCTGCAGGCTGAGGCTGGGGATTCTGGGCTCTCCTTACCAGGCTGTCTGCTGAACATGCACAGCTTCTTCTTCTTCACCAGTTTGTTCAAGGTCCCACCTCTTCAGGAATTTGGCCACACAAAGCAGCGTTTCCACAGAAGCCTGGAGAACAGCAGACACGTGGAGATGTCCACACAGCCCAGGGCAAAGGACCTGCATCCCCTGTGCCACAGGCTGGAGGGAGGCTGCAGCCCAGCAAGGTGCCAGGTCAGGAGGCAGCCCAGTCCCCTCCCAGGGGGACAGCAGCAGCGGCCACAAGTCCTCACCTCAGCAACAATCTGATTCTCATCATGGCAGTGGAAGAAGAGTGGGACCAGGCTCTGGGCACATGGGACTTCTTCAGGCCTTTTTCCATCTTTTGGTGGATAAGTCCAGCATCTCTTGAAAGACACACATGCAGCTCAGCTGCACCTGGATATCATCCTGTATGAAAGGAAGGGCAAAAGACCTCAGCATCAGGTGCTTCAGGCCCCCCAGGGCACAGGCCTGCATCGCCACAGGGCACCAAGTGTGCAGGCAGAGGCCAGTGGCCGTGGCTGTGGGCACAGAGCCTTACGTGGTCAAAGAGTGGCAGGAGCGCCTCAGCCAGCTGCAGGGCGATGGGGGTGGGTATTGGGGCACCATTATCCAGGAGCAAATATCTCAGTAGGAGAATGGTCATCCTGATCATGTCGCTATCATTTTCCTGCAGGAGCTCCACAAGACTTTCAGAAAGGCTCCACATTTTTTCAGCCTGTGTGGAACACAAGTTTGTGAAAGGCCACCCTGCTGCTGCAGGGCCCAGAGGCCAAAGGCCTGTCCTGAAGCACTGGGGCAGCTGAAGCGGGAGGCAGGAGAGCTGGGAGCAGCTGCCCCAGAGCCCAAAGCCCAGGCAAGGCCAAGCGACTGCGTTGCCCAGCCCCACGCTGCCTGCACGGCTTCAGCCACTGCCCCTCCTCACCATCAAGGGATTCTTCAATGAGCACCACGAGGCCCTGAGTGCCTGGTACCGCCTGGCCCTGTGCTCGCTCTGCAGGTTCTGTGACAGGATTCCAGAACACTGTCACTGCATTCCCTCAAGTCCAGGGCACTCGAGGACCTGAAAGGCACAGGGCAGTGACAGGGAGCCGGCCGGCAGGAGCCCGGAACCGCACAGGGCTGGGCCCAGGCAGCAGCACAGGGCACGGGCACCGTCCCAGGCAGCTGTGCCTGCGAGAGGGCAGAGAGCTGGGAGGCAGCTCAGCCAGGCAGCGCTGGCCTTGAGGCTCACCTCCACAAGGAATGCCAGGGCAGGGAAATCCCAGTATGGCATCTCTTTGCTGAGCATGGCGAGCAGGTAGAATGCAATCTCGGGAACAAAAGTGTGTGGCTGAATGGCAAATGATTCTGACAAGAGGAAAAAGGAAACAAGAGCCTGAGCCAGGGGGGCAAACCTCTCCCAGGAGTGACTCACAGAGTTCTCATCTTTCCCCAGCACCCTTCCAGCAAAGGGGACCTGGGCCATTTGGGAGTTGGTTGCTCATGGGCACCCTCCTGTCCCAGCCTTTTCCAGTGTGCTTGGCCGTCCCTCAGTGACAAGGCCCCTCTGGCCCATGGCCACGGGGACTGTGTGTGGCACCCTGGGCACAGAGCACAAATGTCAGAGGCAGTGGGGAGAAGGGGGTCTCACCTGGCCAGCAGAGCCACGGCAAAGTGGTGGGTGTCAGAGAGCAGCAGCGTGTCCCAGCCACACCTGCGTTCCATTGCCACCACCACATGCTCAGCTGGAGGAGGCAGAGCAGGGACTTCAGGGTCTGCACTGCAAACCTGTGTGCACAGCAAAGCCCAGGTCACACTGGCAGCACTGGCTCCTTCACAGGCCACGTGGCAGGGACAGGAGGAGTGGGATGGAGCACCTGTTGGGGCTGGTGGCAAGGCCGTGCTCTTCCTGGCATTCCTTCCAGAAGGCATCGACCTCCTCTGGCACATCCAGAGTGCTGAAGAACACTTGGAAGAGCAGATGCACAAACAGGGGGAAATACACCTTCAATATACGTGGCAGACAGGGCACCTGGAGGATCTTCCACATCACCACGGTTGCCTGCAAAGGACAAAGCCCCCGAGACAGCGCTCAGTGCTGAGGTGTCCGTGTGGCAGGGCCCGAGCGTGGCAGGGAGAGGCCTGGAGAGAGAGAGGCAGGGGGGGAGCACGGGGCCTGGTGGGCCTGAAGCTGCCCCTGGGCCAGGTTTCAGGCCAGCGCCTGAGGCAGGGAGATGCAGTGGGGGAAGGAGGATGGAGAGCTGCTGGAGGGGTGGCCTTGGGGCCAGCAAAGGCCACTTGCAGAAACTCACAGCCAGGGCAAAGACACCCATTGTGTCCCCATCGGAGGTGCACGTGCTGTGCTCTGGCCAGCTGCCCAGCACATCCAGGAGGATCAGCTGTGCCAGCTCCGCAGTCCTGGCTGAGCCCATGATGGTCTTCCACATGGCCATGGCAGCTCTGTGGGGTCAGAGCTCTGTCTCTCAGGGGGTCTCAGACACAGCACTGGGGGGGGGAGCTGAGCTGGCTGCCAGTTCTGCCTCTGCCCACTGGCCCTGGCCAGCAGCAGCAGGCAGCCCAGCCCTGTGGGGGACAGAGCCCTGAGGGGCAGGGAGGGAGCATGGCAGCAGGCTTGGGGGCTGACAGGCCAGGGCTGGGAAAGGGAGCAGCCAGAGGGCCCTGGAAGTCTCTGTTGGTCAGACACCTGGGACAGGCTGCTCAGGGTGATGGGCTGGGGAGGCCTGAGCCCTCTGGGAGGGTGGGCCCCATACCTGTCACAGGACGGGGCCACACGCAGCAGCGTCAGGACTGCGTCATCTGGCTGTGCTTCCGTGAGATGCAGCAGGGCCTTGTCCAGCCTGTGCTCAGCACAGTCATTGGCCATGAGCCACTGGTGGATGAACCTGACCATGGCGGGCACCTGGAGAAGGCACGGGGAGACTTGGAAAGCTGCCACAGGGAGCAATGTTCCCAGCTTCCCCAGAGAAGTGCTTTCGTTCCCACCACACTGCCATGTGGCCTCAAAGGCTTACAGCAACCAGCATGCCTGGCCTGGGAGGCCCAGCATTTCCTGGGAGGATCAAACCCTGCCCACAGGCTGCTTACTTGGTTTGGATAGTAAAAATCTTCCTCTACGAGCATAGACAGGAGGGCAGCACTGGTCTTGGTTTGGAAGATGGGCGATGATGATCTGATCCCAGTGCCCATGGCGATGGTCTCTTCCTCCTGAATTCTCCTTATGAATTTGCAGATGAACTGCAGGAGAGGGGCAGGAAGCCGGGGATGTTGCATGGACTGCTGCACACACGGTGCTGGGCTGAGCAGGGACAGCAGGCCCAGCCCAGGTGGGGGTGGCTGCAGGTACCTGCGCTGTGCTGCGGAAGCGGCCACGGCTGGATTGCTGCTCTTGTGTGCGCTCCAGGGCTGCATCTGGCAAAGAGCGAGCGCAGCCAGAGCTGAGGGGCTGCGGGAGAGGCCGGAGAACACAGCCCAGCCCTGCGCTGCCCAGGCAGGGAGAGCCCCGGGATGCCCCAGGGGATGGAGCACGGCCACTGTGGGGTGTGCCAGGCCCCTCTTCCATCCTGTCCATGGGCATGTCCCCAGGGGATGGCATGGCATGGCATGGCATGGCATGGCATGGGGGCATGGGGCATGGCATGGCATGGCATGGCATGGCATGGCATGGCATGGGGTCAAGCTGGCTGCAGGCACCAGTCCTGAGGCCGAGCTCTGCCACTCACCCTCCTGCGGTGCCTGGAACAGCAGCACCTCTTTGATCTCCTGTGCTGGGGCAGCTCCAGGGCCTTCTTCCTCCTCCTCCACCCAGGCCATCTTGGGCACTCTCAGGGTTCTCTGCTCCATGTCTCTTACTGGATTTGTGGCTATTTGCAGGAGAAATGCCTCAGAAAAGCTCTGAGTCAGCAAGTCCTGCAGTGGTGCCTGGAAGGCACCTTCAAGAGAGAAGCCTCAGGAAGGCTGCAGGACAGCAAGTCCTGCACTCAGTCTCACGGGTTCCTGCCACAAGGACAGGAGACTCCTGTCAAGGATTGTGGTCTGGCCTCGAGGGCACTGGCAGCAGGGATGGGAGATGCCTCTGGGGCACCAAGTCCCACGCTCTGCCCTCAAGGGCACCTGCAGAAGAGAAGCCTCGGGAAGGCCACAGGTCACCAAGTCCTGTGGTCTGGCCTCGAGATCAGCTGCAGGAATAACGCCTCAGAAAGGCTCCGGGTCAGACAGGAACGAGTGTGCTGTGCAGGGGCTCCTCACGGCACCGCTCTGTCCCGTCCTGTCCCGTCGTGTGCACCGAGCACTGTGGCATGGTCTTGTCACCGCCAGCTCCTTTGTCACCACGTGTCACAAAGGGCCCTTGGACACCTGTTCTATGCCACGGTGACCATGCTGCACCATGTCACAAAGGGCCCCTGCACACACTGCCCCCTGCCCTGGGGCCACCCCCAGCCCAGCCAAAGTGGCCCAGGTTGGAAGAAATCCCTCGCCCCAAGTGTCTAAGCCAGCCCAACAGGATCTTTAGGAACGGCTCAGACCATCAGCAAATGCTGCCCTGCTCTGTGGGCTCAGGGCAGCAGAAGGAGCCCCCAGGGCTGCCGACGCAGCACAGGGCCTTCCAGGGAAGCTGGCATGGCCTCCTTGGGACACGTCCCGGCTGGTGGCCATCCTAAACCCACAGGTGTGACATGAACAGGGAATGTGTGGGCCAGGGCACGAATGCTGCTCTGGTCCCTGGGGCCCAGGCAGAGCTGACATCAGCAGCTGTGGCAGAGTCCCTGCCCAAGCAGACCTGGCACCCCCGAGCCCTGGCAGCGCTGGTGCCCATCTCCTGCCCCAGAGACCTGTGCCCCTGGGGGGGCTTCTGTGCCACAGGAGCCAAAGCCCACGTGCACTGGGGGCTGTGCTCCTTCCTGCAGGGGCTGTTGGCAGCAGCACCTGGAGAAACTGCTGGCAACACTTGGTCTCTGTCAGAAGCTCTCACTCCGTGCTCAAATTATTTTCTCATTGCAGTAATTTCCTTCAGCACAAAAACACCTTAGTGGCGAAGGCACAGAAGAATCTGGCATTTAAGACTCCTCAATTCAGAAAAGCTTTACTTCCCATTGCTCAACTCAAGTAGTTCCAAAAAGTTGCAAACTTCCCAAATTCATTGGGATGGCCTGAGAAGGTGAAGAGTTGGAATTTTGCTTCCCTTCTCAAAGCAGCAATTCATTTGCCTTAACATCATCCACTGAGAGTCACTTTACTGAACATAACACTACACAGAGGCAAAAAAAAAGGCCATTCTTTGGTTTGCAAACAGTTTTCTATGAAGGGGTGATAATATCCTAATTATCTTAAGGAATAAAAGCTCTCAAGAAATGAAGGTCCACTCAGTGTTACAAAAGTAGCCCAAACAAATGAGTAGATGGCAAAAGGGCTAATCCTCGCCCTGGTACAGATATCTAAGTGGCCAGTAAAGTACAGCTCTCCCCTCTTGTTCCCTGCAGGAGAATCAGGACCATGAACAGGGTCACAGATATTCTTTCTGCCCTCCATAACCAAAGCTGTGCCAAACCACAGATGCTGCCTATCGAATCATCTCAGCAGTGTAAAGATGGATGGTATTTTTGATACAATTCCTACATCAACCCACTGAATTTCATACGTGGTGGAGAAACATTTTAGTGGGGTGCAGACTCCTGCCCTCCTGCCAAGTCAATGAAAGGGCTTTTGGCAGACAATGCATTTGTCTGCCAATTTCTTTGAATGAGGGAGAGCCCTTAGGACTCCTGTATCCTGAGGGAACACCCTTGGCCTTGACCTGTAGGCACCTGCACAAGCTTAAAATCAGCTGCCTCAGCTTCCAGGACCTCTCTTGGCCAGCATCCTGACGTGGATGCAGGGCTGCTGCCAGGCACTGCTGGGACCCAGCGGGACAGGACCGGCTGTCTCATGTCCATGGAGCAGCCCTGACACAGCCAGGGCCATCCCAAAACCAGACAAACTCTCACGTGTCAGCAGAGGGGAGCAAGGAGCACTGGGCTCCTCTCAGGGTATCTCAGCTGGGCTCGCACCACAACACAGCCCCATTTTAAGGCCTGCTGATGCCCAGCTGCCAGAAATGCCCACCTTGTCCTCTCCAAGATACACAGGGAGAGCCAATGAGCAGGATGCCTTGGGAGGCAAACCTTCCAAGCCTTTTCTAAGGCCAGGGACACACCAAGATCAGCCAAGACTCTCCGTGCTGCCTGGCCCACACATCCCGGCTCTGTGCTGGCCCTGGGCCACAGCAGCTCCCACCAGGCAGCAGGCAAATGCATTTTGCCAAGAGTTGAAACACAGCAGACAGGAAAGATGTGGAAAGTGTGTGTGTAAAGGCCTTTTAATTCACAGCTCTCACAGAGAGCTTTGGGGCTCATGGCTGGACAGAGATGCTCCTGCTCACACCTGTCCAAAGGGGTAACACATCTTGCTGCAGGTTCTTGGCTTGCTTTCCACAGGTCCAGGCAGATGCCAAACCTGCTCTTCACTGCCTTCTCCCTGCCCTTCTGCCAAGTGCAACAGGCCTTAAGGATTGAAAGAAGCACAGAGAGCCCAAGGGGGACACTCACACCTGCCTCACAGGGAGCTCCCTGGGAAGCACTTTCCTCTAGAAGCAAGCCCCTTTCCTCCAAAGGTGTTTCCCCAAATGTGCGGCTTTCCTGGGGAACACCAACACACCCTTAAGAAATGCTGGCAAGGCTGAATGACTCCAGGTCCTTTCAGGACAGGCACTCCAGCTCTAGCTCCTATTCCCCCAAGTGAGTTTCCAGGTGCAGGTTCAGAGGTGCAGCCCCAGGCCCTCCACAAACACAAGCTGCCTGCTGCCTCTTCACCTGCCTCAACTCCTGCCTGCACTCACAGCACCAAAACCAGGCTGTTCCTGGCCAGGGACCAGAGCCCTGTTCCTGCAGGATGCTCTTGCCAGCACCTTCCAGGTCTCTCTGCTGTGCACACAGATCTTTTCATGCCCGCTCCCAACAGGCTTTGGAACGCAGAGCACAACCTGGCTGGCTCTGCCACCAGCACAGCCCAAACACAGGTGGAGGAAGAAGCAGCAGGTGTTGATTTGTGGCCATGCCCAAGAGAAACTGGAAGGGTGCCCTCCCTCTGGTCTCCCTTGGTTGGCTTTCTGACTGGGTCTGAGCCTGGGGCTGTCATTCCTCACTTGTGGGGACCAGAACGACACCCAGGATCCCCGCATTGCCTGACAGCGCTCCGGGCACTGGCATGGCCGCGTGTCCGAGTCTCGGGCACCGTGCTGCTGCTTCATTTGCTCTTAGGCACACCCAGAGCTCCCTGCTAAGCCCGGATGGTCTCTGGTTCTGCCCTCTTCCTCATCCTGTGCAGGGATGGAGCACTGCTGTGCTTTCAGGAAGCTATTCTTGAAAACTTCCAGCATTCCAAGCTCCTTTGCCCTCTGTGGATGCTTGCCATGGAATCCCTCACAGCTGGGTTCAGAGCTAACTCAGGCTGGCTCTTCCAAAATCCAGGGGCTTCAAGGTGCTCAGCAAGATCTGGAACTGCACAGTGCTGTAGAACTGCACCTTCAGCACAGCGACCTTTCCAGCCTGATCTGCCCTCGTTCCTCTGGCTCTGTGCAACAAACATGGCGTGGGAGAGAACGGGAGCAGGGGCCTGTGTGTCCCAGGGCCCCGGATTTGCTTCAGCTCCACAGGGATGCAGGCAAAGTGAAGAATCGAAACCGTTTATTAATGAAAGGTGAAGCAAAGGGATGAGCTGGGAGGGGAAAAAAGGGAATGGGGAGGGTCTGAGGGCTGGAGGGAGGGAGCTGTCAACAGGGAGGGAGAGTGGAGGGAAAAAAAGGTGATGGACAGTCTGAGGGCTGGTGGGGAAGAGCTATCAAAGGGGAGGGAGAGTGGAGGGAAAAAATGGGGATGGGCAGTGTCTGAGGGCTGGAGGGAGGGAGCTGTCAACAGGCAGGGAGAGGGCTGAAGCCACAAGAACTATGCCCAGCATCAGCTGCCATCAGCTGTGCCAGGACTTCCAGCAGCACTGGGAGGTGATGTCCTCTTGAGTGTCTCCTGGTGCTCTTCTTGGGACACTGGTTCACTGGATCCAGAAGATGTCCCTAATTCTTGAGCTCTTTGGGGAAACTCGGCTTGATTTTCCAGGGCACAGCAGGATGGGCTGGCATGTTGCCTCCAGGCTTGAAAGGCTGAAAGAGAGAGAAACAGAGCCATGGCAACAGCCCGGATCTGAGGGAATCCTACAAGACCTTCTGAACAGGGCCATCCCACCCAGAAGGGAATAGGAGACATTGGAATCAGCTGGGAGGTACTTGCCATGACTCCCCCACGTGGCCCTGAAATCTCAGTGTGCTCTGCCCATGCCGCCCCTCGTCTGCACAGGGAGCAGAGCCCTCCGCAGCCGGGGCAGGGCTTGCAGCTCCCCCCGGCAGCCCCCGCTGTCAGCCCGCTGCCCTCACTCACCAGTGCAGATCAGCTGCAGCTCTTGCTGCTGCCCCCTCAGGTGCCGCCCGGCCATGCCTGTGAACACAGAGCCTGTCACGGCCCCAGCGGCACAGCTCCCTGCCAGCGGCGCTGCCGGCGCTGTGGCCACACGGGCTGCTGGCCCGGCAGGGCTCAGCCCGGCCCTTGCCGCACGCTGCCGCCCCAGGGCACGGCTGCCGGAGGGCGGCAGCAGCAATGCCCAGGCCAGGCGGGGCTCCACGGCGCCGGGCCCGGCTGGCGCTGCCGGGGCAGCAGGCGGGGCCGGGGCCGAGCTGCGGCGGGCCGGGGAGGGAGCCCGGGCTCGGGACTCACCCATGAACCTGACGGCCGCCTCTCGCAGGGGCTCCTGTGGGCTCCGCAGGTAGCGCAGGGCCCGGTGCAGGTGCTCGGCCGCTCGGCTCCTGTCCTCTGCCAGCTGCAGAGAGCGGCAGGAGGGAAGGGTTGGCGCGGGCTCACAGGCTCTTGCTCGCAATTGTCTTCAGGGGCTTTTTTCCCTCATCCACTACCAATTCAACCATCTTGCTGAAGACTTGAATGGAGAGCATCTGCACATGGCTGTTGTCCTAGAGGAAACAAAATTACCTACATCAACTATTGCAGTCCCACCTGGGCAAAGGCCTGAAAATCCAGAGGGCACAAAGTTTCTGGGAAGCACCCAATGCCTGTAGCTCAGGATGCAGAACCTTACATGCTCAAAGAGCAGCAGGAGTGCCTCAGCCAGCTTTGGGGCAGTGGTGCTGGGTACCAGGATGTCTTTGTGCTGGAGCACATTGGTGAAAGCATGGAGGGTCATGCTGACCACCTCTCCATCTGCATCATCCAGCAGCTCCAGAAGGCTCGGAGACAGACAGCACATTCTCCTGGCATGTGTGGAACACAAGGCTGTGCTGGGAAGCCATGGACGGCTGCAGCGCCAACACTGCCCTGGCACTGCAAGCCCACCCTGCTGCTGCAGGGCCCACAGGCCAAAGGCCTGACGCAAAGCACTGGGGCAGGTGAGGCAGAAGAGCTGGGAGCAGCTGCCTCAGCTCCTGAAGCCCTGCACACCTGTGGGGCTGCTTTCCCCAGCGCAGCTTCAGCCACTGCCCTCTTCTCACCATCAAGAGATCCTTGCTGACCACCACGAGGCCTCTGAGTGCCAGGTGATGCCACTCCCTGCACTTGCTGTGCAGGTACCTTGCCAAGACCTTCAGGACACTGCCACCACATTCCCTCAAGTCCAGGCACTCGAGGACCTGAAAGGCACAGGGCAGTGACAGGGGACCCGGCCAGCAGGAGCCCAGAGCCGCACAGGGCTGGGCCCAGGCAGCAGCACAGGGCACGGGCACCGTCCCAGGCAGCTGTGGCTGTGAGAGGGCAGAGAGCTGGGAGGCAGCTCAGCCAGGCAGCGCTGGCCTTCAGGCTCACCTCCACAAGGAATGCCAGCAAGGGCAGATCCCAGTATGGGTCCTGCCTGCTGAGCTGCTGGAGCATGTGGAGTGCGATGCGAGAGCACAAAGGAACTAAGTTACGGCGCATCTCCCTGGCAGGGGGAAAAAGGCACCAAGACCCTGAGGTGGGGGACAAACCTCTCCCAGGACTGACTCAGAGAGCTCTGGTCTTTCCTCAGCATCCCTGGAGGGGGTGTGGGTGCTCTGGGAGGTGGCCCCTTCTGGGCACCCTCCTCTCCCAGCCTTTTCCAGTCTCCTTGGCTGTCCCTCAGTGACCAGGCTCTCTGGGCCATGACCACAGGGACTGAGTGGGGCGCAGGGCACAAATGCCAGGGGCAGTGGAGAGAAGGGGGTCTCACCTGGCCAGCAGACCCATGGCATAGTGCTGGGTGTGAGCACACAGCAGTGTGTCCCAGCCACGCTTGCGCTCCATGGCCACCACCTCATTGTCACAGCGCAGTCGGCAGAGCAGAGCCTTCATGGCCTGCACTGCAAACCTGTGTGCAGAGCAAAGCCCAGGTCACAGTGGGAGCGCTGGCACTGGCCACAAGGGCATGGGAAGGCCAGGAGGACTGGGACCTGTTGGACTTGCTGGGAAGGCGGTGTTCCTCCTGGCATGCTCTCCAGAAATTACCAGCTTCCACTGGTGGCATCTGCTGTGTGGTGGGGACAACATGGAAGAGCAGAGCCACAAACAGGCGGAAGGAATAAAGGATCATGGCCTCGTGGCACTTGGGCACCTGGACAATCACCCAGATCACCAGAGTTGCCTGCAAAAGAAGCAGCCAAAGACAGCGCTCAGTGCTGAGGTGTCCATGGAGCAGGGCCCCAAGGGCAGATGCAGGAGGAGCAGCGGGCCTGGTGCCCCCTGAGCCTGCCCCTAGCCCAGGGTTCAGCCCAGCGCCTGAGGCATGGAGAGGATGGAGAGCTGCTGGTGAGGTGACCGAGGGGCAAGTGGAGGCCAGTTCCAGAAACTCACAGCCAGGGCACAAATGTCCCTGTTGTCCCCATCAGAGGTGCATGCGCTGTGCAGTGGCCAATCCTCCATCATGCAGAGCAGTGTTGGCAGCACTTTCTCCACGGCTGGTCCCAGTGATCCTATGGTTCTCTATCATTGCAGCAGCTCTGTGGGATCAGAGCTCTGTGTCAGGGGCATCTCAGTCCCAGTACCATGCCCTGTGCAGCTGTGGGGGCCCAGGTGACAGAGCCCCGGTGCCCTGAGGGGCAGGGAGGGAGCATTGGCAGCAGGCTTGGGAAACAGAGGGGCCCGAGGGTCCTGGACCTCTCTGCCTGTCTGGCACACCCCTAGCACAGGCTGTGCAGGGCCATGGGCCCTAAAGGCTGGTGAGCCCTGAGCTCTCCAGGCATGTGGGTCCCTGTACCTGTCACATGTTGGGGCACAGCGCAGGAGGGTCAGCACCACGTCAGCAGGGTGTTCTTCAGCCAGCCTCACAATGTCACTCTGCACCCTGGCATCCAGAGCGACATGGGACACCAGCCTCTGGTGAATGTTCCTTACAATGGCTGGCACCTGGAGGAGGCATGGGGAAGACTTGGAGCACTGTCCTAGGCAGCAGCTTCCCCCAAGAAGTGCTTCCCTTCCTGCCACACTGTGCTGGCCTCAAAGGCTGAGGGGGCACAGTGACCATGGCTTGAGGGGACACATGATCTGGCAGGCCTCCAGGCCTAGTCCCAGGCTGCTTACCTGCTGCTGAGAAGGAACAGCACTGTCTTTGAAAAAATCCATAGTGGGAGCGGGCATGTTGCCAGTATTTGTGATGCCCTGAGTCATTCTGGTGTCAGTGTTTCTGATGGGCATGCTCTCAGTCATTGCCATGTGAACAGCCTTCACTCTTTGATAATTCATTGCATTGTTTCCTGAGTGTTCTGTCCATCCTGGGCTGGCATGAGGCTTTGCCTGGAAATGGCTCGGCCTGGAGTCAACGCTCAGCTTGGACCTCAGCTGCTTTGGTTCTGGTTTTTCTACACCGAATGCACAGGAATTTCTGGAACATCTGCAGGAGAATAAAGGACAGGGAAGGCAGGGATGTTGCATGGCATGCTCCAAGCGTGGTGCTGGGCTGAGCAGGGACAGCAGGCCCAGCCCAGGTGGGGGTGGCTGCAGGTACCTTCAGGGTTTTGTGCAAGTGGCCAGGGCCGGGTTCCTGCTCTTGTGTCTTGTCCAGGGCTGCATCTGGCAAAGAGCGAGCGCAGCCAGAGCTGAGGGGCTGCGGGAGAGGCCGGAGAACACAGCCCAGCCCTGCACTGCCCAGGCAGGGAGAGCCTCGGGATGGCCCAGGGGATGGAGCACGGCCACTGTGGGGTGTCTGCCCTGCCCCTGTTCCATCCTGTCCATGGGCATGGCCAGGGGGGGGGATGGGATGGGATGGGATGGGATGGGATGGATGGGATGGGATGGGATGGGGGATGGGATGGGATGGGATGGGATGGGATGGGATGGGATGGGATGGGATGGGATGGGATGGGATGGGACCAAGCTGGCTGCAGCCATCAGCCCTGTGGCCCCGCTCTGCCACTCACCATCCTTCAGTGGCTGGATCTGCTCCGGTTTTTCAGGCTGTTGTGCTGGGGCAGCTTCAGGGCTTCTCTTTGTTTTCCGTCTGAAGACTTTGAAGATGTTAAGGAATGTGCCTGCCATTCCAGAGTCTGGCCTCAAGGGCACCTTCTAGAGAGATGGCTCAGGAAATCTGCAAGTCAACAAGTCCTCCAGGGCACCTGCAAAACAGACGGATAGAGAATGGCTCTGTCGTGATTCAGTCCTAATGCAATAACAGGGAAAATCAAACGTACAGAGGCATTGCGTATGGTTAACACAAAAGCTGTGGCTGTGTTTGAAATGGTGTCATAGGAAAAATTCACTAAGTTCCACCAGGACTGGAATTCTCTTTCAAAGTCAGTGGCACTGTCCCACATTATTTTCCGAATTTCAGTAGGAAAAGTGCCTTCTTCACCTTCTCTTATAATTGAAGCAGAAACTGACTGCATCCACAATTGTGCTGGGATACAGCTGAGAGCCAAAGAAACATTGTTTTGTGTAGCACCAAGTGCATCAATTACCAATTTGTGATCATTTACATTTACCTTCTCCCAATTTGGTAATATGTTTGATAGCAGCCACTGGTGTGTTCACAAAGCCAATTAAGGACAACTGCAGTGGTTGTTGTGATTTGATCAAATCTCTAATTGTGACAGCCAATTTATTCAAGTTCAATTAATTCACATATCATGTGTAATATTGTCACCTGGTGTTACCATAAGGGAAGGGAAAACTATTTCTGTTGTCCGTCGCTAGTGTTATCATGGTTTATCATGTCCCTTGGAGTTCTTCTGAAAAAGTAAACACAACAGACTCTGCCACAAAGAGACAGGAAAAGTTAGAACAATGGAATTGTCAGAGAGGTTTTGAACAGCAGTGGTACTTCCCCTACAGTAGGGGGGAGTCCACCAAAACAGGTTGTCCAGGGTGATGTGCTGGGTTCTTGAAATCATCTGGTCTCTGTAGTGAAGGAATTATGCTTGGAGCTGTTGGGCAAAAAGCAGTGATTTTGGAACACCCATTTACCCCCCATCTATAGTAAGAAGTCCATTCAATCTTTTCACCTTTTGCCCAATCCTGCACACTTTTGACAGTAGAATGACAAATATTATCATACTGAATTTCCTGTGGTTTTAGGAAAATTCCAAACCATCCCTGCCATGCTTTAACAGTATTATCTCCGGTAGCTTTTTTAAGAACATAGGCTGGGACCAACCCAAATATAAACACAGCATGGGACTCGGTGTAAATACAGACAAGAAAATAATTCTGTCCCTCACGCTGGAAAATACTCCATGAAGTTCACAGTTCCTCAACCTGAGCACTGCCTTCTCCCTCTCTGTTAGCAGAAAACGAAGGAGAAAGGAGGGGTTGCTTTAATCACAGAGGCAAGTTTGTGTTGGCTGCTCTCCAAGCAATACAAGTTTCTTGTATTGCTAAGATTTTTTCCACTTCTATGAGAGCTAAGCTAACCACAAACAATCCTTTTTCCCAGGTAGTGTATCTTTTCTCAGCATCTTTGAAACCACAGGAATAGAAACCAACAGGCCTTGTTGGACCCTCAGGACCCCGCTGCCAAATGTGTACTGACAGTCCTGAGGAGGCAAATCCCCATTCCACCTGAAAGGGATCTGTGGGATGGACAGGGTCCAGTGCTTGGTGAGCTGTTGCTTCAAAAATCAGCAATTGCAATGCTTCCTCCTGAGAAGGAGTCCAATCCCATTTCACCCCTTTGCTCAGCAAGTCATAAAGGGGAACAAATGGGTCGTCCTGGTTACTAAGAAATCTATCTGGTGTTTCTACAGGAGATACAGCTACTATGGTTTTTGAAGGAGAGTTGTTGTAGGTTTAAGTGTTTCTGAAAGCCCTTGAATTAAAGGGGTCATAATTTCAGGCTTTACAGGTGATTGCATTGGTAACTCATAGCTTGTAGTTGATTTTCTTTCATGCATCATTTGCAAGCAAGCAGCTTTGTGAATGTGTTCCAGGGGTTGGCCGGGGCTACCAGCAATGATTAAAAGGTCTCCCCTTTCCAAGGGGTTGAGCCCCCCTGCCCAATGAGCTGCACACTGAGTTGGGGACCATGGGATGCGTCTGTCTGCTGTTGTTAAGAACACCCCATGTCCCCAGCACCCACCGGCTTCTTGTTCTGACAAAAGAACCTGATCTCCCCCAGTGAGAGACACTTGACATTTGTGTTCTGTTTCAGATTTGTGGGGGAGAAGCCCGTACTGCTTTGCAAGTTTTGTTAATTCAGTAGCAGTGTACGGGATTTCTTTTGGTGGTTATGTGTGCAGGTCAAGATCCTCATTATTGATATAGCTGCATTCTGTTTTAATTAGAGGTTTCATGCTATTGTAACAAAAGTGTTCCCCACAATTTTTCATCAGAGCTAATTCTGTTTGAGGGTAATTTTGATTAAAGTGAGGAGTTTCCTTCTCCTCTGCCTCTTTTGAGGAATCAGTGTTCTGTGAATTTTTAACATGCTCCTCTCTCAAGGCAGCCTGTAATAAATTATTTTAATTTCTTTCTTCATCTAATTGTTTTTGCAAAACTTCAACTGGGTTTTGAAGGGAGTCTATTGTAGCATTTTCCTCACTTCTTTGCTTAAAGCGAGTTTCTATGGCTGCTGTGAGACAAACTCCCAAAAGTGAGCAGAGGAGGGTTTTATTTTTGCCCAGTTTGACTTTTGTTTCATGTTGCAAAGAACATATTCTATCAATAACATTTTCTAAATTAAACCAATTGCAGTTTGCCCATTCTTCTCCTCCTGGAGAAGATGTGGCATTGTATTTAGCAAGCAGAGCATAAAATTCAGCTTTACCTTTTGCACTGAGGTTTTGAGTCATTTTGTGAAGGGACCAAAACCACGACAGGGAGGTGCAAACTTAAGTTACACAATCTCACAGCCTTTGCTGTGTTCCCCTTCGCTTCCCTGGGTAGTTGAAGAGACAGAATCTGCATGGGAGACCCTGCTTAGCTTCTTCAAGTTGTCCCTTCCTTCCCAGACTGTGCAGATGCACACAAACACAACAGAATCAGTTCCCCCTTTTGCACTGAGAGATCTTTTGTGAAATTCTGGAGACAGAACCCTCAACAGAGTATGGGGATTGCTTTTTACCTGGGCCTGTGCAGTTTGCAGGAAATTCGAATCCCACTCCTTGTGGAGTGAAACTTCCTTTCCCTGGTACAGACTGCACACAACCCTGCAAACCCCTCTGTCTGTCACAATCCTGTCCGTGACACCAATTCAATGTCACGATCCGTCCTTACGAACGGGTTTGTGATGGTTTGGGAATTGATCTCAGAGTGCAAAAAAACCCGACACAGCTCAGGGATTTTGCAGTAATAATCAAAAACAAATGCACCTTTATGGAATGACCACAGCAAAATGCATTGGGGGAATTGGGGAAAAGGGAAAGAATAAGAAAAAAGAGGGAGGAAGAGAAAGGAAGGTATAGAGCTACCAAACGTAGAGAGACGAAAACCTGTGAAGTCTTCAGTTGATGGAGTTCCCCTGGTCATATCTGGGGAGATCTCAGAGATTCTGGTCAATTCAAACTCTTATTATTGTCTTTTTAGATGGGGGAAGGGGATGAGTCTTGAAATCGAATCAAAAGTAGTAAAGAACAGTCTATTGTAATTTCTGGGGGGAAAAAAAAGGTATTGAAGAAGGGCACAAACAGTCCATATTCTCAGCAGTAAACGAGAGCCATTGTCTTCTTGGTCCAATGGCCACACCTGCAGGCAAACATCTGGCTTTGGTCAGCTCGCCTCCCCCACACACCTGCCCCGGGCTGGGGGTTTCAGTCCCAGCCTTTGGGAGGAGGGGGAGCTTCTCCACATGGGGGTCTCATGTCTCAGTCCCTGAGGGAGAGGCTTCTCCCATCTCAGTCTGTCTGTCATGGTGGTTGTAAAGCAGATGTGGGGTCTTCCGTGGGGACCACCAAAGTAACCCCAGAAAAGTCCAGCCAGGCCGAGAGGTGGGGAAATCCCAGGGCCATTGTTGTGAAGCAGGCACAAGGGAAGAAAAGGGCAAGGTGTCCCCCTTCTCCTTTTCATTAGGTTCAGTCTTCCATGGAAACAAACACACCTGCAAACAACAGCTTGGCAAGCCAAGGGCTTTGCTCAGGCCTCAGGGTCTTGGTGAACAACTCTCCTGAGCAAGACCAGGATTCCAACCAGGGACTTTTGTCGGTGGTCCCAGTTTCTGTCCTTTTCACGACGATGGTGAGGCAGATGAGAGAAACTTTGGACAGAGACTGACACCATCCTCAGCCACCCCCAGGGCAGTGCGGGCCAAGTCCAGGGACACTGCAGGGTCACAGGGACACTGCACAGGTGCCACCAGGGACAAGGCACTGCCACCCATCCAGTGGCACCAGTTCAATGCCAGTGTCCCTGTGCCACTGCCACCAGTCCTGTCCCAATGTCCCCAGTTCCATCCCAGCGCCACCAGTCCAGTGTCCCCAGGGCTGCCCCACTGTCACCACCCCAGTGTACCCAGTTCCATCCCAGTGCCACCAGTTCTGTCCCTCTGTCACCACCCAAGTGCCACCGCTCGGTGTTGTAAGAGTCTGCCCGAATTTTCCCTCATCTGCCTCACGATTTTCATTGGGGACCACTGAAGAGAAGACCCCCCCTGTCTTAAATCTCTGGCTCCAAAGGAGAAAGTCATGTGCCTGAGACCTGAGAGCGTTGCTAAGCCATTGTTTTCACAGGTGTTGTTTGCTGTATGCTACACTGAGCCCAATGAGAAGAAGAAGGGGGCACCGTGCCCTTTTTGCAACAACAGCCTTGGGAGCTGTCCCACCTCTCGGCCTGGCTGGACTTCTCCTGAGTTCTGGGTGGTCCCCCACAGAAGACCCTCACCTGTTTTACAACCACCGTGACAGACAGACTGAGATGTAAGGAGCCTCTCCATCAAGGACTGAGACATGGAACCCCCATGTGAAAAGGCCCCTCTGCTCCTTCCAAGGACTGGGACTGAAACCCCAGCCAGGGGGGGAGGTGTGTGGGGGAGGCAAGCTGACCAAAGCGAGATGTTTGCCTGCAGGTTGTGACTGCTGGACCAAGAAGACAATGGCTCTCGTTTACTGCTGAGAGCATGGACTACCTGTCACATCTATTCCTTATTGTATCTGTTTCCCCCCCCCTCACAATTTCCAATAGAGTTATCATAATAAAAACCTCAGAGTTAGCGAGAGACTTTGAGATCTCCCCGACATAACAGGCAGATCCTCGACTGGACTGGACCAAAGGACTTCGTCTCTACGTTTGGTAGCTCTATCCCTCTCTTTCTCTCTCTCTTCCTCTATCTTTTTCTCTCCCTTAATCCCTCTATCACATTTTGCTGTGGTCATTCAATAAAGGTGCATTTGTTTCGATTATCATTGCAAACCCCTTTGTACCGTGTCGGTTCTTTTTGCACCCTGAGATCAAATCCACGAACCATCACGAAACCCGTCCGTGAGGATGGATCGTGACACCCCCCGAGGACCCCTCCCCAAATTCCCCCCAAAGCCCCCCAGCACCCCCAGACCCTGCTAAAACCCCTCAAGTTCCCCCAGACCCTCCCCAAATCCCCCCCAAACCTCCTCAAGACCCCTCCCCAAATTCCCCTCACGACCCCTCCAGGACCCCTCACCTGTCCCTGCGCCTCCTCAGCAGCTCCCGGAGCCCCCCGTGCTCTCCCAGCGCCTCCCCCGCTCTCTCCAGCGCCTCCCGCAGGACCCGCCCGAGCCCGGGGCGGCTCCCGGGGGTCCCTGAGGGGTCCCGGGGGGGCGGGGGGGGGGGGGCGCCCGCTCCATGCCCGGCCCCGGGGTCAGGGGGCGCCGCTTCGGGCTCGGCTCTGATTGGCTGGAGCAGGGCGGGGGGGGCGGGAGTTGATGAGGGGAGACACCCGGTGATTGGTTGGTTTAGTAGACGGCGCGGTGATTGACAGAATGGCAGGGGAGGCGGGCTTTGCCGAGGGGAGACGCCCAGTGATTGGTTGATTGAGGCAAAGAGAGGAGGGGAGTTGCTGAGGGAGACACCCGGTGATTGGTTGGTTCAGTTCGAGAGAGGAGGCGGGGTGTCTGAGGGGAGGCGTGCGGTGATTGGTTGGATGCGGTGGTGATTGGTTGGATCGGAGCACAGGGAGGCCGGTGTTCCTGAGGGGAGACCAGCGGTGATTGGCTGGTTTGGGGCGGGGTGCGCCGTGATTCGTTAATTTGGGAGATGAAGCGCGGTGATTGGGTGGCTTGGGGCGGGGCGTGCTGCTATTGGCAGGGAAAAGTCCGATATTTTTAAGGTAATATTCCCGGTTTTTTGGGGAAAAACTCTCGGATTTTTAAGGAAAATTTACCCATTTTTGCAGGAGAAACATTCCTGGGATTTTTTGACCCCACATGACCCCAAATAACCCAAATAACCCCAAGACACTCGAAATAAACCCCAAATAACCCCCCAAAATCCCAAACAATACCTAAAAGTCCCCCAAATAACCCCCAAAAAATCCAAAATACCACCAAAAACAAAACAAAAAAAACCCCCAAAAATAAAAACCCAAAAAAACCCCAAATGATTTCAAGTACACACTAAAAAAAACCCCATATACACCAACATATAACCCCAAGAACCCCAAATAATTCCAAATAAACCCAAAAATAAACCCAAATAATTCCAAATAAACCCAAATAAATCCAAATAACCCCAAATAAAAAAATAAAACAAGTAAAACCCAAGATAAACCCCAAATAGTCCATAAATAACCCCAAATAAACCCCAAACAAACCCTAAATAAACCCAAATAAACCCCAAGTAACCCCAGTTCCTCCCGTCCCCACCCCAAAACAGATCCCGACCAATCAGAACGCGCGGCACTGATGACGATCCAGTTGCTGGGCAGAAACTCAGAGCACTGGCCCCGCTCAGCCATTTTCAGCCAATCAGCGCCCGGCCCGACTCTGACTCATCACTTGCCAGGCTCAGACCAAGGCCTCTCACTGCGGTAAATAATCAGAGACCGCAATCAGAGCGTGTCTCGCTGATGACTCATCAGTTGCGAGGAGCGGAATTTGGGGGGGGGGGAAGGTGACCCTGGGGATGGGCTGGGGACCCCAAATTAATCCAAAACGGGGTCGGGACCCCAAAACGGAGCAGGAGGGGCCTGGAGCCCCCAAAACCAAACACGGGGGAGGAGACTGGGGGAACGATCGGAAAGGGGAGGGAGAGCCGGGAAACGAGGGGGGTGGGACCCCAAAATTGAGCTGGGAGGGGAATGAGATCCCAAAACTGAGCTGGGAAGGGGGTGGCACCCCCAAAGAGGATGAAGCCAATTTTGTTCCTGGAATATGTAAAGTAGTTTATGGATACGTAAAAAGTCTAGGAATATGCAACAGGCCGATGTAATGGGAGACAAGGACCATCGAGCAAAGGTTGTTATGGCCACCAATACCCCCCAGTTATTTTCGGGGACATCCCTTAATTAATCTGGTTTTAATTACATCAGCCTGTTGCATATTCATAGACCCTCATGCATATCCAGAAACTAATTTACATATTTCAGGAACTATTTTACATGGCCCATCCTTTGGCATGTCTCCCCATTTCAGGAGCCTCACTGAAAACTGAAAATAATAAAAATAATAAACCCCCTCCTTGATTGATAATCATCATCATCATCATCATCATTATAATAATATTAGTAAACTATTAAAATAATAATTAATTTTGAAATTAAGGGGCTCTCACGCAAAGATATGGGAGTAGAAAAACCAGTTCTTTATTAGGAAAAATTAAAAATACAAATGCAGCAGTACAAAAAAAAAAAAAAAAACAGTGACAGAAGTCAGAAAATCCTCTGGGAATCCAGTGAAAAGGGTTGATCCTCTGGGAATCCAGTGGGCAATCCAGAATCCAGGGGAAAATGAAATTTTGGGAATCCAGTGGAAAAAGGCAGATGGGAAAAGATTTATCCTGGTGGGAAAGGGCTGATCCTCTGGGAATCCAGTGGGGGAAAAGCTGACATTTTGGGAATCCAGTGGGAAAAGGGCTGATCCTTTGGGAATCCATTTCTTACCCCCCAAAGACAGGGCAAAGGCAGGGCCATGGAGTTTTTATAGGGTATCCCAAGGGTGGAGTTGGGGTTTGGGTCAGGGGAGGAGTTCTTAGCAACACAAGAAGGGTGAGATCAAATTCCTGCCTCTTAGCAACAGCAGCACTCCACACAGAACGTGTCCCCAAATCCTAAATTCCCTCTAAAACAACTGAGAAATTATGGAACTTCAGATATATTTGATCAATTTCCTTCATTTAACCCAGTTTTGGGTGTTTTTAAAGGATGAAGGTGAAGCAGAGGAAAATTAAGGCCAAACCAAAAGGAGAAGCAGCCAGGGGTGTTCCCAACATGGATCACAGGGAATGGGAGTGACCAGGGCTGTGCCCAAAGTGCCTCCTCCAGTGGGGGGGATGGAGCTGGAGCAGCGCATGAAGCTCTGCCCACACTCGGGCACTCTGCAGGGCTTCCCTTAGTGGTGCCTCCGTTGGTGTCGGGGTCAAGTTAGAGCTGCTCTGAGAAGCTCTTCCCACACTGGGGACACTCGTAGGGCCTCTCCCCAGTGTGGATGCGCTGGTGGGTGATGAGGTGGGAGTTCTGCTTGAATCCCTTCCCACAGTCAGTGGGGGGCAGCGGAAGGGCCTCTCCTCTGTGTGAATCCGATAGTGCTGGAGGAGATGGGAGCTGGTCTGAAACCTCTTCCTGCATTTATCACACTCGTAGGGCCTCTCCCCTGTGTGGATCTTTTGGTGTCTGATGAGGTGGGAGTTGTGCTTGAATCCCTTCCCACAGTCGGGGCATTGGAAGGGCCTGTCCTCTGTGTGACTCTGATAGTGCAGGAGGAGATGGGAGCTGGTCTGAAACCTCTTCCCACACTTGGAACACTCGCAGGGCCTCTCCCCAGTGTGGGTCCTCTGGTGTGTGATCAGGCTGGAGCTCTGGCTGAAGCTCTTCCCACCTCCCCACACTCGTGGGGCCTCTCCCCAGTGTGGATCCTCTGGTGCCTGATCAGGGTGGAGCTCCACCTGAAGCTCTTCCCACACTCCCCGTGTGCACGTGTGGGGGCTTCTCCCCATCATGGAGCTGCTCATGGAGCTGCTCATGGAGCACCAGCTCCGAGCTCTGGCTCCATCTCCGGCCGCCTTCCCGGCCCAGGCTGGCTCTTTCCCCTCAGATCCCCGCCAGCTGCGTTTGCAGCCCCCCTCCTCGTGCGGCATCTCCGGGGCTTTTCCTCCCCGTTGGCTTCCTGTGCCCTGGAGCTGCTCAAAACAGCCTCTTCCACCAGGTTCTGCCGTGGGCATTTGTCCTCCCTGCTCTCCATGCTCAGCTCCTGCTCTGGGGAGGAAGGACAAGGACAGGATGGGATTTGCCTCTGTGCCACAGGCAAGGGCAAGGAGATCCCCCAGGGCTGAGCTGGGAGATGGGGCCGTGCTGGGCTGGGAGATGGAGCAGCACAGAGGGGAAAGGGGCACTCATCGCCAGCTCGGCCTGTGCACAAATCACAAACAGGACTGGGACTGCCAGGAAGGGATGATCTTGAGCTGTTTTATTTTCCACCATCAGTCTCATTACTTGGTTATGACAATGGGAAGATGCCAGCAGCTCACATCCCAGGTAGCAGACAAAGAACTTCATGTTAACACTTACTTTAAAAGGTTTTTGACCAATCACACAAAGCAAAAGCATATTGACAGTAGTTCTATCCAAGCACTATAAACACATTGATGGTTCAAAACAATGCTTGCTTATTTCAAATACAATACCTGCTTGTGATGGTTCCTTTAAACACAATGCACAGAGCTCCATTATTAAACTTGGAACTTCCTAATACCTTGCTAGATATACTTTTCTGCAGGTTAGGGAGTTATTCTAGATAAGTGTTAATGCACAGACCATTGTTCTATTTCTCCCTACTGTCTACTTCTTATATAATTTTTCTGCTGACCAATCTTATGGCTGCTGCAAAGCTCTAATCACAGTTCTACTGTCTCTGAGGCTTGTCTTTTGCAGCTTTCCCAAAACCCTCTGATTTTAAGGACTCCCAGAGACACTGACTTCCTCCCTCACCTTCCTCAGTGTCCCGGGGCATCTTCCTCTTCCTCGCAGCCTCCCAGGGGTTGGCAATGGGAAATCCTGGTTTGGGGAAAACAAGGGATGAGCATGTTGAGTTTGAAGGTCCCTCTGCCCAAGTCCATCTCTACAAGTCACCGGACACCTGGGCTCCAGATGAAACCCTCCCAAACACCAAGATTCAGCCCTGAAAAAGCCTCCCAGGAGTTCCCTGTCCCTGGTCCCTCCCTTTGGTGTTCAGGGGTTCCCCCCTGTCCCAGCTGCTGGGGTCACGCTTGGATTGGGGCCCCCCCCTTCTCCTCGGTGCCCGCCCTGCCCAGGCTGCTGGCAGTCCCAGCAATGCCAAAAGCTCCCCCTCTTGGCTCTCCCCATTTCGGGATGCCGGGGCTGTTTGGGCTGTTTGGGGCCCTTCTCCCTCATTCTCTGCTCGGGGCTGCAGCGGCTCCAAGGAGTCCCCCTGCCCCTCTCCAGGCTCTTGAGGCTCCCGCCAATGGGCTCCCCCCCCTCTCTGGGCTCCCCACTTTGGGCTCCTGGGGGACACAGGGCTCTGCTCCTCCAGGCTGCCTCTGCCGGCAGCCGCCACCACCACCCCCCGATGTCCCCCCAAGGGGCCTTTTCCGCTCAGCCTTGGACTTCTTCATTCTCCAAACATCCCCCAAAAACCCAACTGGGAGCAACTGGGAGTGACTGGGAACATGCTGGAGAGAACTGGGCTACACTGGGAGATACTGGGAGGGACTGGAACAAAAGTGAGGGGAAAGAGAGCAACTGGAACCATGTGGAGCACAACTGGTTCATACTGGCAGGGACTGGGAGCACACTGGGCTCATCTTTGGATCATACTGGGAGGGACTGGACTAATACTGGGAGGATCTGAGAGTGACTGGGAACACACCCTGCACATCATCCCCCATACTGGGCCTGACTGGGAGCAACTGGGAGCATGCTGGCAGCAAATGGCATCATACTGGGACTGACTGGGCTGATCTAGGAAGCAACTGGAACCATGCTGGAGGCAGCTGGGACCATACTGGGAGAGATTGGAAGCAACTGGGATTATACTGGGACCACACTGGGAAGGCTGGCATGTGACTGGGATCAAACTGGAGCTTACTGGGATCATATTGGGGTTGAAAGGGAGCGACTGGGATCACACTTTGGGCTACTGGGAGCAACTGAGGGAAACTGGTATCATGCTGCAAGCAAACTGGAGGAAATGGGAAGGACTGGATGCCTGCTGGAGGCAACTGGGATATTCTGGGCATGACTGGGGGTATCATACTGGGAGAACTGACACCTTACTGGGGCCACTGGCAGTGCCTGGAAATGACTACAGACATGCTGGGGGCAACTGGGATATACTGGGAGTGTCTGGAACCATACTGGGGGGACTGGAACCACACTGGGAACAACTGGGACCATGCTGGGGAGAATTGGAACCACACTGGGGGCAACTGGGAGTGAGTGGGACCATGCTGGGAGGGACTGGGATCATATGGGGAGTGACTGGGACTAGAGCAGGGGCAACTGGGATCAACTGGGACCATACTGGGAGTGTCTGTAACCACAGGGGAGTGATGGAAGCACACTGGGAACAGCTGGGCCCATGCTGGGAGCAACTGGGATCACACTGGGGGCACTGGCATCAGACTGGGAATGTCTGGGAGCAACTGGGATTAGACTGCAAGTGACTGGGATCATACTGGGAGTGGCTACACTCATACTGGGATTATACTGGGTGTGAATGGAACCTGACTGGGGCTTACTGGGAGCTACTGGGCCCATGTTGGGAGGAAAATGGGGACACATTGGGAGCAACTGGGATTGGCTGGAAGGTACTGGAACCATGCTGAGAGGACTGAGACTACAACTGGGGCAACTGGGATCATACTGGGAGCAACTGGGGCCACCCTTTGAGCAACAGATGGAAACTGGGATTATGCTAGAGGAAACTGGGAGTAACTGGGAAAGACTGGGATCATTCTGAGGGAACTAAAACATACTGGGAGTGTCTCTAACCATACTGGGGGGACTGGAACCACACTGGGAACAGCTGGGATCATGCTGGGAGCAACTGGGATGATGCTGAGGGAAACTGAATCTACCCTGGAGGCAACTGGGCACAACTGGGACCCTGCTGGGAGGGACTGGGACTATTCTTAGGGAAACTGGGATCATAATGGGAGGAACTGGGAACATCTGGAATTATGCTGGGAGCAACTGGGATCACAGTGAGAGCAGCTGAGTCCATACTGGGTTACACTGGGATCTCATTGAGAGCGACTGGAATCATACTGGGATTTACTGGGAGTGGCTGGTTTTGTGGATTTTGGGGGTTTGGATTTTGGGGATTTTATTGGCATTTTGAGGGGAGTTTTTTTCTGGGGCTCTTTGGGGGTTTATTGAAATTTTTTGCATCTGTTCTTGAATTTTGGGGGTTTTACTGGGATTTTGTTGGGATGTTTTGGGATCCTCAGAAATTCTGGGGGTTTTATTGGGATTTTTAGGAGATTTTTGGGGCATTTTATTGGAATTGTGGTGGCATTTAGTGGGATTCATTGGGGATTTGGGGTTTTTTGGGATTTTGGTGGGATTTCAGAGGGGGTTTTGTGGGTGTTGCCAGATTTCTTTGGATCTTGGGGAGATTTTTGGGACTTTTTATGGTTTTGGGGACATTTTTGGGGGATTTGGGGAGTGTAATCAGGATTTTTGGGGTTATTAGGATTTCAAAGGATTTTGTGGGCTTTTATTGGGATTCTAGGGTGTTCTAATGGGATTTTGAGAGATTTAATTGGGATTTAGTGGGTTTTATTGGGACTTTTAGGGATTTTAAGGAGATTTTGGTGCCTCTCAGCCCTTCCCCACACCCAGGGAATGCCCCAAAGCCCCCTAAAAATTCCATTAAAAACCCCACAAATCCCCCAAAATTACAAGAAATCCTCAAAACCCCAAAGAATCTCCAAAAATCCCAGTGGAACTCACCAAAATTTAAAATAACTCCCAAAACTTTCAAAAAATCCCCCCCCAAGAAACCCCTCACAACCCCAACAAAACACCCAAAATCCAAAACCCCCAAATCATGTAGCTCCCACCGAAACCCAGTAATTCTCCCCCAAAAGCTCCAATAATTCCTTCTAAACTCACAATAAAATCCCCCAAAGCCCCAAAAAAGCCACCCCAAAATCCCCAAAAACCCTCTCAAAACCCCAAAATCTCCACAAATCCCCCCAGAACCCCCCAGACTCAGTGGGGCCGTCCTGGATCAGGGGCACCGGCCGGTGGAACAGGAGCCACTTCAGGGGGGCCCTCGGAGCTTTTTGGGGGGGTAGCAACATGGGAGACCCCCAAAACCGAGGGGGGGAACCCCTGTCTGTGCCCCCTCCCCTGAAACCCCCAGACCCCGGTTCAGGGTGGGCCTGGGACCCCTGGGACCCCCAAATCTCCCTGGGACCCCTCCAAGAACCCCAAACCCCCAGAGCCCCCAGTGTTGGCCCAGAACCACCCTGGACCCCAAAAACCTCCCCAGGACTCTCAGAACCCCCCATTTCCCCCAAAATTCACCCCAGACCCACCTGAGACCCCCCCAAATCCATCAGACTGCCCCAAATCCCCCTCAGACCCCTCAATCCCCCCAAACCCTATGAAATCCCCTCAGACACTCTGTATTTTCTCCAGACCAACCTCAGAACCCACCAGATCCACTCACAACCCCACAGTTCCTCTCGCAATCCTCCAAAATCCCCTCAGACCCTCCCAATTCCCCTCAGATTCCCCAAACTCACCTGAGAACACTCCAGACCCTCTCAAGCTTCCCCAAAGCTCCCTAAAGCCCCCTCAGACCCACCAAAGCCCCTCAGAACCCCTCATTCCCCCCAAACCCACCGCACACCCCCTATTTCCCATCGATGCCCCCAAAATCCCCAATTTCCCCTCAGACCCGCCCCAAACCCCGCCCAGTTTCCCCCCGGCCGCACCTCAGCCCCACTCACCCCTCACAATCTCCCGCCTCCGCCCACGTGCCTTGGGTCCCAAACAATAGGCGCGCCGCCCCACCCCAACCAACCAATCACAGCGCTGCATGTCCCTGAACTAACCAATCACGCCGCGTCTCCCCTCAGCAACGCCCGCCTCCCCCGCGCCGCCCCAGCCAATCAGAGGCGAGCAGGAGCGGCCCCCCTTCCCCCCTGGGGCTGGGACCCCCCGGGCTCGGGACAGGAGCGGGAGGGGCCTGAGAGGGGATGGGGGGGGGGGAGGGTCGGGGGGTCTGGGGGCTTTGGGGAGGGGTCCGGGGTTTGGGGGTCTGGGGAGGGGTCCTGGGGCATTGTGGGGGGACCTGGGGGGTGCGGATGGGTCCTAAGAGGGGTCTCGGGGAGGGGTCGTGGGAGGGTCTGGGGGGTTTTGGGAGGAGTCGTAGGAAGGTCTTGGGAGGGTCTGGGGGTGCTGGGATGGTCCTGGGGGGAGTTTGGGGAGGGCTCTGGGGGCGCTGAGGGTGTCCTGGGAGGGTTTTGGAGGTTTTGGGGAGGGGCTCTGGGGGCTCTGGCAGTGTGATAAACAGCGCCAGGAGAGCAGCTCCTTTAAAAAGGCCTTTATTAAAGACAGCTCTGGGTGCGGAACCCGAGGGGTCGTGCACAGCGCCGCTGCTCCCACAGGACCACGCTGAGCAGCAGGAGGAGGAGGAGGAGCAGCGCAGCTTTGTCTCTCGGCAGAGCTGGGGCTTCCGTCCTCACCAGAGTCCTTAGGAAGGCAACGTTGGCTCGGAGCTCTGGGGGATCCTCCAAGCTGAGCACTATTAAAATTATGGTGGCAGGACGGAATCCACCTCTGCTCAAGGGTGGGTGATTTAGTGCGGTTCTGCTGGGTTAAAGTCATCGTTTATGTGCTGCTTTGTTGTTTTCACAGGGTTCATGGAGTTCCCACAGCCTCTCATTTCAATTCAGTCTGGGACGGGAAGGGATACAAATCCGGGCTGAGATGGAAAGGGGCACAAATACAGAGTGTGACGGGGAGAGATACAAATACAGGTTAAAATGGTAACACTGAATAGCGGCAACTAAAGGCAAATCCTAGAACTGTAACATTTAATGTTTAACAACAGACCAACACTTCAAATTCAGAGCCTATCAACTTCATTAACATCAACTAGCAATTACTGCTCTGAAAAGAGCTCTCATCTCCAGGGTTTCATTTCTCAAATCTATTGGAGCAAAATGAGCAATGTGCCCTGCTGGTGTTGAGATGTTCTGAGTCCCTCAGCTGTGAGTTGGGTTCCGTGCTGTCCTGCCTGGTGCTTGCTGGATGTGCTGGAACAAAGAGCTTGGGCCCTTGATGAAAACGAGCACAAATGAGTTCCTTGTGATTTACTGGGCTCAGAGTAAAAGGGATCAAATTCAGGTTTGATCTAGAAAATGCTTCTTCCCTGTCAGGGTGGTGAAGTCCTGGCTGCACAGGTTGCTCAGAAGCAGAGTAAATAAAGTTCAAAATTCTTCCTTTCTGTCCCATTCCTATTCCATCAGTCCAGGTTTGGTTTTCAGAGTGCCACCTTCTCAGCTGGTTGCCATTTGTGTCCTGCTTTCTCTCCTGCCTTCCTTTGTCTGCTCCTTTTCCCTTCCAGGCTCTCCCTTTACCTGTGGCAGCTCCCAGACAAAGACCCCCCTGATTATTTTTTTTTCCTTCCCCATCCAGGTGCTCAAACAGCCCTGGATGAAGTTCTGAGGCTGGCAGTGAAATGCCCTTGTAAGATCTTTGCGCTTTGTGTCTTGGCCCTTCAGAATTTGGCCTTGAAGGGCAGGAGCATCTTTTCCTTGCTGGCAGCTGGAATTGCAGCCCATTGCAGTGTGCCAGAGATGTCAGAGGGCAATTGCTGAGGCTGCCAGGGTGCTGCTCCTGCTCGTGCCTGCCAAGGGAGCTGTGCAGGGCAGGGTCAAGCTGCAGCAGCTGGCTGGGCTCCCCGAGCAGACAGCAAAGTTTGCTTTGCTGCACATTCTGCAGCTGGGAAGCAGAGGGAGAAGGGCAGGGAGTCCCTGGCAGAATGCTGGAATGCTTGTGGCTGGAAGGAACCTGCCCCCAGAGCCCAAAGGGCCCAGCCCTGGATGTCCCATGAGACCCTGAGACCCACCCCAGACCCTTAGTTGACCTTCCCCCCCGAGACCCCTCTTAGGACCCATCCGCAAGAAGACGCAGGAAGTGGTATAAGTTGTAAAAAGGAAACCCGCTCGGTTTGGGGTTAGGAATCCCAGAGCACAGTGAATGAGACGCTCAATGTGTACTTGGTGGCAAGAGGGAATCCTCTTGTAGCAAGCCTGTCACCCGCTAGGGACCCCGGCCAAACGAGGCACGTGTGTTTGTGTGTGTGAAGGTGTTTGGAGGATGGGACAGAAGGAAAGCAAGCCTTCTTGACCTCATGGGGAAGGGGGGGTCCCCAGGTTTGTTTACCCCTTATACCAGGAGATAGCCCTTAGGGTTAATGATCAGGTATTGGGATGATTTTCTAGCAAAAGGGAAGGATAAAGCAAAGATGATGCAACCACTGTATGATAGTGTGAGGGAAAAAAGTTGGACTGGGAGCGTGATATTGGCCAGTGTTTGACTATTTGAAGACTGGGTT
>JALJVW010003746.1:0-25188 GCA_024865655.1 Emberiza elegans
GCCAAAATTAGTGGAATGTCAGATCTTAGATAACTTGCATAGACATATATATATAATAAAAGCGAGCCTCTCTAGGTAGGCCCGATTATTATATATAATATGCCCAGCTAGCTCAGATAGTCAAGTCTTTGCTTGGAGACCCAATAGCTGAGTTAAGCAAGGGCCAAGCCACCGAGCTCCTTCCTAGCGAGCTAGTGATATCAACTTAGTGATTTCAGCTCTTTCATGAATTCAGCTCTGCTGCTAGGAAGATAAGCCTCGGGGCAATGGCATAGCAGACAGAGAGAGAGGGAAGAGAATACGCAAGTTCTGCAGTGATGGTTTATTCGGGAGGTCTCGCGAAGGGTTACAGCGCTTCTTCTTCTCCCCTTGTGGGGGGTACAGAGGGCTATTTTATAGCCTTGGCATGGATCAAAACCAGCCAATAGCCGCAGGTTTAAGCATATTCCTTAACTGACCAATAGCTAAAGGTTACAATAGTATTGCCTTAACTGATTAAAGGGCAGGGTTTCAACACGGTCGGGTCAGAGGGACAAGATAACACTTGCTCAGGAATGACTCAGCATTCAATTCTCCAAGGAGCTTTTCCTGTATCTTTGGGGTTCACTACAACTCCCCTTTCTGTTTTTACTAAAAGGCATTCCCTATAGTTCTTTTAAAACAGTGAACAAGGCACGAGAACATAGCTAACACAATCACAACTACAAGGAGAATCAGCAAAATTCCCTTAACCAAAGAAGCAGCCCATCCTGTTAATCCCCAATGCCCAAAAGTTCATTAACCCAGTCTGGAATCCTTTCTACTTTCAAGTCCTTCACGAGATCTTTCAGTTTCTGGATGTTCGCATGGATGGATTCGATCGTGAAGAGAGGTTGAAGCAGCACATTCCTTGAAGTCCTCACAGCCGTGTCCGTGGGCAAGCAGCAGGGAAGTCAATTGCTGCTCGATTCTGGAGTGAAGCTTGTCTTGTAGTTTCTTCATCCTTTAAGAGATCACTCAGGGCTGCAGATGTGGCATTAGCTTGTTTACTGAGCCAGCACCCAAGGTGACTGATTTCACCGAGGGCTTTAGCTGCAGCTACCCATGGTAAAAACAAGGAGACCGCAATCTTTTTCGGTTTGTTCCAATCGTACAATTTAGGGTCACAATTTTCATCAAATTCAGTGTAGGACCTTTTTTTGGCGTTTTGATTCACTTTCCTTTTTCCAATTATGTAACAGGGTGATGTTTGGAGTAAGGGTGGAAAGTTTTCCAAGGGTACAGGGACCTCCTGGAGTCGGGAGGGATCCTGCCCAAACCCTGTCACCACAGATGAGAAACATTCCCTTGGGTAGTACTTTGGGATGGAGCGAGGACACAGAGATCACACAGGCCGTGTAATTGCACCAATCGTGAGGGTTATAGGCTTTGTTAATTGGTGATACATCTTTTCGATATGTGTTTTTGTTCTGGTCAATTCCTGGCCAATTACTATTTTTGGACGTCTAAAGTAAAATTTGACACAATATGTGGCCATGGAGGACCCTAATAGATCAATTCTTGGGGCTCCTGATTATCATCTGGCAGAATTTTTGTCCACTCGTCCCAAGTATCAACCACATTGGGTGTCTTACCTGTGGTGCGGAGAACCTCTGAGTTATAGAAAGGCCAATCATCTGCAACAAAGAGAATTCCTACTAGACATGTGGAAAGTGGGTTATCAATGCTTCCCATGGACAAGCACATGTTGTCCTGTTTTAGCGTTTTTGCTAAGGTTACCCAGACATTATGACTGGGCTGAGGGCTGATCCAGCCGGAGACATGCGGTGCAGTGAAGAGCATCCAGGCTGCAGTGAGGACAGCACCAACGGAGATATTTTTCATCTTTGGGCAGGAATAGGGCTTCTGATAGGGAATATAAACAAAATTGTTATCTTTATGATGAGAGGGTTTTGCCTAGATCTTTTCCTGTTCCTGTCCTCCCCCCTTTTTCTTTTAATTTCTAAGTTATGCTAAGGGAGAAGGAGTGGGTAGAAAGCAGGAGGGTTTTTTAAAAGTTAGAGAAAAGGAACAATAGGGTATTTAAAATGCAAAAAACAGAGTAACAACACATAATTCAAAAAACACTTTCGTGTTAAGGCTATCTATGGCTTGATGCAGCAGGACATTATGTTGTCCTCAGTTTTGTCTGCTGTCTTGTGATGGGGCGGTCTGTTCTGGTGTTAGAGGGAGTTCGGCGACGTCTTCTTCTCCAGGCCGAGCTGGTTTGGTTCTGAGGTGGTCTTGTGTTTGCCTCAGGAGAGTTCTTGTCTTCATCTGCAGGAGCGGTATTCGTAGATTCTAAGTATGGTTTTACATTTTTTCCTGGGTACCACCTTGGACCGGATGGCAGTAGCACACACGCATGTCCTCTACCCCAAGTAATCAGCTGATAAGGCCCAGAAACTTGATGTGATTCAGGATCCTTCACGAGCACTGGTGGTTTCTCAGTAAGCTTTGCTTGGGTGGAATTTGCAAAGTGGCGAAGTATTGGTGGATCAGGCTCTGAAACTGAACAGTTCAAAAATTGATGACATAGAGAGCCTTACAAAGTCTTTCCACTGGAGATGTGAATTTCGTGTCTCTGTTCTGCTGATTGAGGACTCTTTTGAGGGTTTGATGTGTCCTTTCCACGATGGATTGTCCTGTGGGGTTTACAGGTATGCCAGTCTTGTGTGCTATGCCCCATGCATTGAAGAACTCCTTTAACTTACGGGAAGTGTAGGCTGGTCCGTTATCTGTTTTGATTTCCTTTGGTACTCCCAGGGTGGCAAAAGCGAGTAGAAAGTGTTTTATTGTATGCAGTGCATTTTCTCCTGCATGTGATGATGCAAACACAGCTCCTGAGAATGTGTCAACCGATACATGCACGTATTTTGATCTTCCAAACGGTGCAAAGTGAGTTACATCTGTCTGCCACAGCTGGCAGCTGCTCAGACCTCTGGGATTGACTCCCATTCCCATAGATGGTATCTGATAAGTCTGACAGTTTGGACATGTAGCCACAATAGCTTTTGCCTGATCCTTTGAGAGTTTGAACATTCTCCTAAGGGCAGGCACATTTTGATGAAAAAACGCATGAGACAGCTTTGCCTGGGCAAAGATATCAGGAACATTAGCAGTTTCTACAGCCATTGCTAAAGCATCTGCTTTCCTGTTGCCTTCTGCAATAATACCTTGAAGGTCCGTGTGGGACCTCACATGCATTATATGGTAAGGCTGCTTTCTGTGGGAGATTAGGCGTACCAATTTAGAGAGCAGTTGGTACAACTTTGGGTTAGAAACCTCTTTGAGAAGAGCGTGTTCTGCTCTCATAGCTATACCAGCAACATAAGGTGAATCTGTGACCAGATTAAAGGGTTCATTTTTAAATCTTTCAAAAGCTCTGACTACAGCTGCTAATTCTGCAATCTGTGGTGAACCCTGTACAATTTGTATGTCAGATTCCCAATTTTGTGTTTGGGGGTCTCTCCATGTAATCACTGACTTGTGGGAGGACCCTGAGCCATCAGTAAAGAGGGTTAGAGCTTTAAGAGGCTTTAGACTTTGGATTCGTTTTGGAATCAAATGGAAGGTTTCCTTAGAATTAAAAAGTTTGTGCTTTGGGATTGCAGCTGTGGTTGGACCTGTGTAGCTGTCTAAGGCAAATTGAAGACTCTCATTAGTTTGGATCAGGTCCTCAAAATCAGTAAGAATTACTGGCAAGTATATGCATTCAAAGTCACAACCTGAAAGAGAGCGAAGGCAAGTCCTAGCCTTTTTTATTAGGTGAGCTATGATCTCCTGGTAGGTGGTAAGTGTCTTTGTGGGCTGGTTACTTGTAAAAATCCATTCTAATATCAGCAGAGGATCTCGAAGCTGAGAGTCCCATTGAAAAATCAGTCCATGGAATTGGGGTGCTTTTCCCAGAATGATGAACTGAAAAGGCAGGCTGGGGTCGAAGCGATGAGCTTTGCGTGAAGACAGAGCTTCCTGGACTTTGACGATGGCACCTCTGGCTTCTTCTGTGAGAGTGCAGGGAGAGTCCAATTCCTTAGGTCCCCTAAGAAGGTTGAACAAGGGAGCAAGGTCCTCTGTTGTAATTCCTAGCAGTGGACGTACCCAGTTGATGGATCCACACAGGCTGTGTAAGTCTCTCAAGGTTTTTGGGTCATCAGGTATGGTGATCTGCTGGGGTACGATGGTCCTTTCCCGGATCTGGACTCCAAGGTAAGTCCATGGCTTGATGTACTGGATTTTGTCCTCACGAATCTCCATCCCTGCCTTTTCTATGGCTTCAATAGTCTTTTTAACTGTGTTGTCCAAATGAGTTTTGTCTGAAGCACACACCAGGATATCATCCATATAATGGTAGATTATAGAATCTGGAAATAATTTCCGAATGGGAGACAAGATGTGAGCCACATACCACTGGCAGATACTCGGCGACGTTTTAAGTCCCTGAGGAAGAACGGTCCAATGGTATTTTTTGAGCGGGGCCTTGTTGTTGAGCGAGGGAACGGAGAAGGCAAACCGAGGAGCATCTTCTGGATGTAGAGGAATGCTGAAGAAACAGTCATTAATGTCTATGACAACAAGTTCCCAGTCTCTAGGCAACATCGATGGGGAGGGCAAACCAGGCTGGAGGGAGCCCATGTCCTCGATGACCTCGTTGATTCTGCGAAGGTCGTGGAGAAGCCTCCATCTGTTTGTCCCAGGTTTTGGTAGAACGAAGACAGGAGAATTCCAAGGGCTGTCGGACTCCACGATGTGACCTTTAGCAAGCTGTTCTTCCACGAGAGCGTTTAGGGCGCTTAACTTTAGAAAGGGGCCACTGTTGGACATGTATCGGCTTGTCACTTTTCCAGATGAGTCGAGGTGTTTCAGGAAGCGCCCCTAACTCAGTGGCCCCACTGAAAAATCCCGAGTGGGAATACTTAAGGTGCCTCCCCACTGGGATAAAACATCTCTACCCCAAAGGGTGATGGGGGCCCTTACCACAAATGGGTGGATGGTTGCCATCTGACCTTCAGGACCTTCAACAAGGATGTTGTTCTTGCTCCTCATGGATACTGTATTTCCACCAATCCCGGAAATCATCCCTGAAACAGGTTGTAGCTCCCAGCGCTTTGGCCAATCAGAGCGAGCGATGATGGTCACGTCAGCACCGGTGTCCAGCATCCCTGGCAGGTGGGTCATCTCTCCTTTGCAGGTGAGGCCGCACTCGATGAAAGGCTTGGATGTTCCCACGACTTGTACCCACATGGCTGTAGGGTTGAGAGGTATCTGTTCCCTGTGATTCTTTGGAAGCAAAAAGGCTTGTGCTATTGGAGTTCCCTTTGAAAGAAAAAATGGTAAGTCCATGCAATATACCTGGATGAGGATTTCTTGTCCTGGCATCACCGTAAGCACTTCTGGAACAACAAATATTTCCTTTGGGCAATTAAGAGAGTCCCCTGTAATTAAAATGTCTGAGGGATCACCTTTAGGTCCATATTTACCAGTGGGAATTCTGTGAACATTGTCATTAGTAAACTCAATGGACAAAGCAGTTACCAGTTGCGGCGGGTTCCCATCTGGGTTGTCCCGTGGGTTGGATCCTCTTCTTGTGGTCTGGGGCGCCTTGAGCTGAAGCGTGGTTGGGTCTGGATGGCCTTTGATTTGTTGTCATCGCCCGGGGCCCTGGACGGGGCTCCAAAGCGTTCCGGACGCTGCTGGAGGCGTTGCTGGATCTGGGGTCTCTGATGAGGGTAGCGGTGGTATCGGGGGGTGACCTCTCAGGACAGTCCTTTATGTAATGTCCAAGTTCGCCACAGTGATGGCACTTAGCTTGGTCTTTAGAAGTCATTACTGCATAAGCCCCAGAAACTCCTTCAGCAATACCCTTAGCAACTGCTTGAGCCACTGTGTTTTCAGTGGACATGTGACAACGTACAGCATTCTAGCATTTGCTCTATAGTAGGGTTTGTATCCACGGGTAGGGACCTCAAAATGGCTTTGCACCTTTCATTTGAATTACTTAAAGCAAGCTTACATAAGAGTTCCTTCCTTGCCTCTGCACTTTCAATCTGTTTCTCCAAAGCATCTTTAATTCTGTCCACAAATTTAATAAAACTTTCATCTAACCCTTGTTTAATAGTAGAAAAATGCATTGTTGGCATTGACTCATCATGCATGAGAAGCAGAGAGGTTTTGCTGCAGTTGCAACATCTTGTAATGCGTCTTTTGTTAAAGTTTCTAATTGGTCTGCAGGTTTTTGTAATGCACCTTCACCTGCAAGCTGTTCCACTGAAAAGTTTCGTCTTATTAGCATCTGCAGCATAGGAATCTGATAATGTTTTCAAATGTTTTTTCCAATTCCTTTCCCATAGCATATATTCTGCTGGGGATAGGAGACAATTTGCAATATTTTTTACATCATGTGGAAGTAAAACATGTGCAGAGAACATAGCTTCTAGAAAATTTCTAAAGATATGTGCACCTCTGCCATGGTCTTTGGCTATATTTCTTAATTGCACTAATTCCTTATTCGAAATTGCTTTCCACATTTTAATGGTGGCTGCTCCTCCGTTCCGTCCTTGCATGTACTCGACTGGAAATGCATTAATTTTCTGTGCAAGATCCCAATCACCAGCCTTGGTGGCCTCCATCTTAATGAGAGCCCATGGGTCTGAATGAATCGTTTCAGAATCTGATTCACTGGAGGAGGCCTCTGAGGAGGACTGTATTATTAATTTGGATTTGCGTTTTATTCGCTTAGAAACGTTTTTCAAGGGTTTCACAGGCTGGTCAGAGGGTGGCGCTATTGGCACCAGGGTAGAAGGACAGCAAGCACAGGAACGGTGGGGTTTCATAACTTGGAGGGTTTCTGAAATTCCGTTCGGGGGGAAGGAGGGGTGTTGAGGAGGCGCGGAGGGAGGGCAGGGGGCTGAACAGGGTGGGGGTGCGAGGATAGGGAGTTGGGGAGCACGCAGTCCGCGTTACGGGATTGAAATACCGCGGTTACAGGGTGGATAGGTGTTTGGATGGTGCTAGTGACGTTCTCCTGTCTCGGGAAAGGCTGAGGACAGGGGGCTGGAAGGACGGGGGCGGGGAGGACGGAGCCGGCGGGAGAGGCGGGGGGGGGACGGCAGGAGGGCGGGGGGGTTCACGGGCGGGATGGGGGGTGCAAGGGTGGAGGGAACCGCGGGAGAGGGAGAGGGACGGGCGGGGCAGGTCCCGGTAGGGGCGGGCGGGAGGAGCGAACACGGAGCGGCAGCGGTGGGAGGGATGTCGGGGGACGGCGAAACGCGGGCCGGAGGGAGAGCGGGGAGGGGCAGGGTAGGGCGCGGCGGGGGAGAGATTGGCTGGGGACGGGAACGAGACCCTCGGAACCTGGCATGGACGAGGGGCCAGGCCAGGGGTAGGCAGGATGTGTGGCGAATTAGATAAGGAATAGCTGTGGGGGTCGGGCCCCCCAGGACCCGCGGTGGGAGAGGAGGGTGTTATCTCAGAGCCCGCGGGGACAGTGGAATCCGGGCTGATTAGCAGGGTCTTATCACTCAAGCCATTTGCATTCGAAAGGCCACTAACTGAACACATTTGCAAAAGTTTTTGCGAGTTAAAATTCTGAACGCTCTTAGTTATAACATGAAATAAAGGCAAGAAATTAGTTACAGAGAAATCTTGTCTAGTTTGAGTTATATAGAGAGTGTTGCCTATTTTGTCCCAAAAGGAATTGTCAGTAACAGTGTTCTTATTAGTTTCAGGAAAATGCGAGGTAATCCATAAAATAAATTTTTTAAGACTGCTTTTTGAAAGTTTACCAGAAGAAAAGGAAAAGTTGTTAGTAGATAGAATTTCTACAATGGTTAAATAAATCTCTCTCTCGATATCAGAAAGCTTTGGGGTACGTAAAGAAGCACCCATATTCCTTCCAACAGAAAAAAAGCAGAAAAAAAAAAAGAAAAAAACCCCAAAAAAAATCAGAACCCCAGAAGGCCGCGCGCAAATGTTAATTTATACATACCAATCCTTTGGGGTGAATTCTGTGGAAGGCGTCTGCTAGTCAGTTCTCCTCGAACAATCTATGTTCAGATGTTAGTTGTGAGGTTCGAATCTGACCGCTGGGAGAGAGGTTTCCCTCTAGAACGAAGAAGTCCCTTTTCCCAGCGAAGCGGCGTTTGACAGGCAATTACAAAAACCCCGGGGGGTTTCGATGCTCAGCTACGGATCTTCTCAGCAGAGGTCCGTCGTCGAACGCCGTGGCGCCAAAAATATATATAATAAAGCGAGCCTCTCTAGGTAGGCCCGATTATTATATATAATATGCCCAGCTAGCTCAGATAGTCAAGTCTTTAGCGGAGACCCAATAGCTGAGTTAAGCAAGGGCCAAGCCACCGAGCCCCTTCCTAGCAAGCTAGTGATATCAGCCAGGTGATTTCAGCTCTTTCATGAATTCAGCTCAGCTGCTAGGAAGGTCTCCTCGGGGCAATGGCATAGCAGACGGAGAGAGAGGGGAAGAGAATACGCCGAAGTTCCGCAGTGATGGTTTATTCGGGAGGTCTGCGAAGGGTTACAGCGCTTCTTCTTCTCCCCCCGTGGGGGTACAGAGGGCTATTTTTATAGCCTTGGCATGGATCCAAAACCAGCCAATAGCCGCAGGTTTAAGCATATTCCTTCACTGACCAATAGACAAGGGTTACAATAGTATTGCCTTAACTGATTAAAGGGCAGGGTTTCAACACGGTCGGGTCAGAGGGACAAGATAACACTTGCTCAGGAATGACTCAGCATTCAATTCTCCAAGGAGCTTTTCCTGTATCTTTGGGGTTCACTACATAGACAGACACACTGGAGAACAAAAGCCATTTATGATCACTTTTAAAATTTTTATGGATGTATAGAGATATCTGAAATTGGAAAACAAACTACCCAGAGGGTGTCTGACCTGTTAAAAAGTAACTAAGAAAGCGTTAAAGAGCCCTCCCTCTGGAGGACGCAAAAACAGCCTACAGGCCCTTTGAAAGGATCCAGGTTGATTTTACAGAATTGCTTGAAGTGGGTTGGTAAAAATATTTGTTTATTATAGTAGATCAATTAACTCAGTGAGTTGAAGCATTTCCAGCAGCTCGGGCTACAGCTCAAATAGTGACTAAAATATTGTTGGAACATGTAATTCCAAGAATGTGAAAATATGGTGAAATTTAAATTGATCTTTATTAACCCTGATTTATTAAGAAGGGATTAGGCATCCTGGAGTGGCTGCCGACCGCAATTCCCTTGAGCTCAGAGGCAGAAGAACGCCGGTGGAAAAGAATAAAAGAGACTTTCTTAATCGGTGGGAATGCCCTGAAAGGATCGAAGATCTCCTCCGGGGTCACTCACCAGCAACATTATCAGAATTGATTACAGAACTGCAATTCCAGCAACTGAGAGTGATAACACCTGTTGTTGAAAGAGTACAAGTAAAACGTTGGGAGCGCGGTAAACATGGTTTAAGGTGTCATCCATGGATATGTATTGTTTGCATACTTTGTTTTAATTCATGTTGGAGAGTAACTAAGAGGGAAGAGGAGAGACCATTGATTTGCTTGTTTTGCTATGGTTATGTATTTAGCCAGCTAACTGTAGAATGCATTGCTAGTGATTTTTTTGGAATACCTTTGAGACTGGGAGATGGGACCCTTCCAGCAGAAATTAAATTAGTAGAAAACTTAGATCAGTTGGTTCTTGCTACATTAACTATAGCACAAATAAGAGAACAAACAATTCATAATATTATAGACCAGTGTTTCATAATTGATAGTTGTTGATTAGGAAATCTTATTGTGGTTGGCATATCCCTGAAATTCTGAAAAATATAAATTTATGGTATTCCAGCCTAACCTTTGACTTGCTGTTTTCATTTTAATTATTTCTTTTTAACCAGCCAGAACTGGGAAAAGGCATTTAAAAAGAGACAAGCAAACTCTGTGAGGCTATGGGTGCCAAGGAAACTAAAAGCACCAGTGACTAGATCCGGGAATATTACCTTTGCTACCGAGAAGACTGGCATCTCGGCCCTTGGTTGCAACCCAAGGGGCCTTGAGAAAGGTAGAAAGGTAGATTTCGTAAGAATTATTTTCACTGTGATCATTCTGGTACCCTGGGCAGTTGGCCAAAGCCAGAAAGCCACACTGGACAGAGTTTCGGCAATGAAAAAGCAAACAAGCAAAAATCAAGTCCCAGCAATTTCAACATTTGTGACTATTGCAATCACCCTATTAATTAGTCAAAATCATTGGCTGAATTGTATAAACAGCTTAAATAGCACTACAAAGATTGGGATCTGCAAACCTCAAATAAAAATCTGTTTGTGAAATTGATGCAAAAAATTGCTGCAAAATTGGGAATATAAAAGATATCAGAGCACAGCTTTTAATACAGCACGAATCAATGATCAAAAAGAGAAATGGGGGATTTGTGATAAATAGGTATGATTTGTGCTGATAAAATTGAAAGAGTAATCAATATTGGTACCATAATTAATATTTGGGAATAGGTAAAATGGTTAAAAGTTGTAATGTTAAAAGAAGAGAGGGAGAGGAGGGACTCCACACCCCCCCCCTCCAGCAGATGTTCACAAGGACAGGGCCTACCATATAAGAATTAATATTTGGGAATAATAAAAATAGTTAAAGGTTGTAATACCAAAAGAAGAGAGGGAGAGGAGGGGCTCCACCCCCCCCGGCAGATGTTCACAAGGACAGGAGGACGAAGCTGAAGGTACAGATGCTAAAAATGAACAAGAACCTGGTTGGGTCCCAGAAAAATGCTAATTATAAGGGATTTATTGTTTCAATATGTAGATGCAGCGATATGTGCCTTTGGCTAACGATGTATTGGCTTAGTGCACATGTGTAACCCAAAGGTGAATTAAAGGACAGTGAGGAAGAGGAGAGGCCTTCATCAGTGACGACCCCCAAAGACTTGTGCGACCACCGAACTGAGTGATGGTGCATGCGCAGTAAAGGTGTTCATGAAGGCGGAGATTGGTAGATGACAAACCGGAACTGGGAAAATATGGTATTAACACATGGCATATAAGAAAGGAATCTTCATTTGGCAAGTTCGTACGGAGGGTGGCACGAGTCCAAAAGCCCTGCACTCCGTACCCCGTGGTTATCTTTTGCTTATGCGCTATTGTTAGGACCAAATTATCCCTTCTTTATATATTTTCTAAATTATTTAATTAAAATTGCTGCTATCTCAAATATTGTTTGGGGTGTTTTTATGAGGGGATAATTGGGCAAACATAATATTAGGCTGTGCAGTATTTGATCTGCCAGGGTTGAGACAGAGGGGCTGATGTCATTTGCCATGCCTAGAAGGGCTGGAACACAGAAGAACAGACAAGGTCAGACCACGGATCTGCTGAGGCCCCAGGAGCCTTCCTGACATACCCAGGAGGGCCTTCCCATCCAGCCCTTCCCATGGCCAGGAGAGAGCAGCAGCTAATGGAATCAGCTGGAAGGTGCTGGCTACAAATATCCCATATGCCCCTTAAATCTTTCTCTGCTCTGCCTGCACTGCACTTTGTCTGTGCAGGGAACAGACCTCTTACAAGATGGGGCAGGAATTGAAGCTTCCTGGCTCTCTTCTCCTCCCTGCTTAGCCCCAGCTGACACCCCACTGCCCTCACTCACCATCACTGACGATCTGGAACTCTTCCTGCCGTCATTCCCTCATGCGCTGCCCAGTGAGGCCTGGGAACACAGGCCCTGTTGTGGCCCCAGTGACTCAGCTCCCCTGCACCAGTGCTGCCAGCCCAGACACACACCCTCCTCCCCTGGCAGGGCTGAGCCCAGGAGCTTCCAAGACTGGGAAACCCTGGGGTGACAGAGGGTGGCAGCGGCCCCAAGGGACTGTGGCCCTGAACCAGGGAGCCAGGGCTCTAAAGTCACTGGGCTGAATCCTGTTGCCAGCACAGCAGCCAGGGCTGGGGCAGAGCTGCAGTGGCACAGGAGTGCCCCTGGGGCTGTGGCTCACCGAGGAGCTTGATGGCGATCTCTCGCATGGACTCCTGTGGGATCTGCAGGTATGCCAGGCACTGGCGCCAGTACTCGTCTGTTGTTTTTCTGTCCTCTGCCAGCTGGAGACAGTGCAAGGGCAGGAAGGGAAGGGTCGGTACAGACTCTGTGCCTTGACCAGCTTGCCCCTGTGCCCAGGACTGGGCTCTCCTGCTCAGACAGCAGCTGCATGGTGCCAGAGTCCGAAGGGAGCAGAGGGCTGGCTACTCCATAGTGAACCTGGTGCCAGTCTGCTGCCAAAGAACAACTGGGCCAGGGCTCCATTGGCCCCCTGGATTGTGGGGGAAGGAGTCTGGAAAAGAGTTGGTGAGCTGACAGGCCGACAGGAGCATGTGGGGTGCAGGCTGGTGGCAATGAGTGCAGGAGTGGGCAGGGGCACAGCTACCAGCCCCACAGGCCTTGGGTACTGCGGGCACAGGGTTTGTTCAGGCTGTGTTTTGGGCTTTGGAACCATCCCTACCAGGCACTCACTACGTCTCCATAGCTTGTCCTTCTCCAGACGTCTCTTGAACTTGCTCTTCTTCAGAAACTTGGTCGCTTGAAGCAGGGTTTCCAGAGAAGCCTAAAGAGCAGCAGACACCAGCAGATGGTATGACAGTCTGGGGCAAGGATCTGTGTCCCTGCAGGCAAAGCCAGGAGGAGGCTGGAGAGCTGCAGTCTGCGAGTCACTAGGGCAGGAGGCAGCTTGGAATCCTCACCTTTGCCACGCGCTGGTTCTCATCATACAGGTGGTAGAAGAGTGGAAGCAGACTCCGGCGCACACACACATCTTCAGGGAATTTTTTCCCTCTTTCTGTAGGTAGACTATCATCTCTTGAAAGAGGCAAATGGAGAGAAGTTGCACATGGCTGGTGTCCTTGTGGAAAGCAAGTGGGCAAGACCTCAGCACTGGCTATTCCAGGCCCACCTGGGCAGGGGCCTGAAAATCCACAGGGCACAAAGTTTCCTGGCAGCACACAGCACCATGATAGAGGGTACAGCCTTACACTGTTGAAGAGTGGCCGGAGTGCCTCAGCCAGCTGCAGACCAATGGGAACAGGAATTGTCACTTTTTTTGTCCTGGAGCATCTTGCTGAGCAGAGAGAGGGTCAGCCCAACCAGCTCCCCATCCGCATCCTCCAGTAATTCCATGAGGCTTTCAGGAAAGCTCTGCAACCCTCTGGCCTGTGTGGAGCAGAAGGCTGTATTGCAAAGCTATGGAAGGCTGCTCTAACAAAACTGTTCTGGTGGTGCAACCCCACTCAGCAGCCTTGGGGCCCAGAAGGCACAGGTCTGCCCCAAAGGACTTGGGCAGCTGAACGGGGAGGCAAAATGTTGGGAGCACCTGGCACAGCCCTCAGAGCCCAGCCACATTCTAGGTCCTGCATCACCCAGCATTCCCTACCCAGCCCCATGCTGCCAGCACATGTTCAGCCAGCTCTTCTCACCTTCCAGACACTCTTGCAGAGCACAAGGAGGCCTCTGAGCACCCAGCAACGCATTTCTTTGCAGTCACTCTGCAGATGACTTGACATGAGCTGCAGGATGGTATCAACCATTTCCTCTTTTTCAAAGCATTGCAGGAACTGAAAGACACAGGCTGCATCATACAGTGACGGGGTTCCCAGCTGGCAGGAGCCCAGCACCACACAGGGCAGGAGCAGGGTCCCAGGCCGCTCAGCCCAAAGGCAGCAGAGGCTGTGCAGAGCCCCTGGGCTCCGTGCCCTGCACAGATCTCTCATCCACTCTGCTGCGCCCTCCAGCCCTTGGCAGCCTCAGATCCTTTGTCCTTCAGGAGCCATGATGGAAGAGTGAGGGGTGGCAGGAAACAGAGGTGAAAGTGTCACCCCTGCAGCAAGGGGCCAAGGACACAGAGCAGAGTCTCTGCTCTGCCCCAGCTCCACTGACAGGACTCCCCCCACAGCTGTGGCTGCAGGAGATAGAGTGTCAGGAGGCAGCTCAGCCAGGCAGAGCTCGCCATCAGGATCCCCTCGACAAGGAATGCCATGGCAGGCACCGCCAGCATGACTCCTGCCTGCTGAGCAGCATGACCAGGTAGCGTGCGATCCTTTCCCAGAAGGACCTGGAGACACGGTGCATCTCTCTGGCACAAGCAAGAAGGCAACATCAACCCTGAGCAAGGTGAGCAAGCTTCTCCCAACACGGACTCACACAGGCCTGCTCTTTCCATGCCACCATTCACCAAGAGAAAGGCAGTGCCCAACATCAGCAAGCTGCTTTTGGGTAAGACACTGTAGAAAGCCTCCAGGGAGCCACGTCCCCCAGGCTCTGTCACTGCCCCTCAGTGCAACCTGCCCTGCCCCAGCAGGCTGCCCTCAATGGGGCTGCATGCACAGCTCGCCCTGCTCTGGGCCATCACCTCAGGGGCTGCAGGAGGCAATGTTGATGCTTTGAGAGGTGGCTGCTCCTGTGCATCTGCTTCTCCCAGCCTTTCTGCCTGCTGGGCCATCCCTTGGTGACAGTGTGGGCTGCCCCATCTGCAGGGGAGAAATGATGGGGGCAGCGAGGAGAAGGAGGCTCTCACCTGGCCAACAGACCCACTGCATAGTGGTGGGTGTCATTGTTGGCGAGTGTGTCCCAGCCTCTCTTACGTTCAACTGCCAGCACCACATCCTCGAGCCACAGATGGCAGAGCAGTGCTTTCACTGTCAGCACCACAAACCTGCATGCAGAGCAAAGCTCAGGTCACACAGAAAGCCCTGGCCCAAGGTCCAGGGGCATGGGAGAGACAGAAAGACTGGGAAGGAACACCTTTTGGGGTTGGTGGGAAAGTGCTCTCTCTTCTGCCATCTCCTCCAGAGTATATTGATGCATTCTGGCATCTGCTCTGTGCTGCAGAAAACTTGGACCAGCAGAGCCACAAAGAGGGAGGGGGCCACTATCAATGCCTCTGGGGACATCCCCTCAGTAGCCTCCCAATAGTCCAGGTTTTGGGGCCACACAATATTTTGGTATCTTTAGTAATGGTGGAGGTGTTTTATACATTCCCTGAAGAGGTATCAAATGAGTAATAGTATTTCTAAAGCAGTTAGTGGTGATTTGAGTGCTAAGGTAAATGTTGTTTCCTTGTAAACAGATTTATAAGACTGTGCATGCAAGATGTTTTTATGTTTAGTTTATGGAGAAGATAATGTCAGAACCATGCTGTCTGTGTGAACCATGCAGTTTCCAGACAGAGTGGAAAAAGGTGTGTTTGGAAATCAAAAACTCCTCAAGGCAGGAAGGAACACCCTGAGTTTACTGTGCTTGTGATGAGACTTCCCCAGGTGGACACACACCTGTGCTGGGCTCCCAGTGAAAACCAGCTTTGTTCCACACAACGGAGTACAAATCCAAACCTTTCCCAAGAGACAGAGATCTTACTGTAACAGAGAAAGTAACTGAATGAACACCATAGACATGCTATGAGTCAGAAAACAAAAAGCAGCACACTCCAGTCTAAACAGGGGTTTGTAAAAACTGTTATTAGTTCAAGATATTGACTCTAATAAATAAAACAGATGTAAAGGAAATAAACTATCCAGAATGACAGTGATTTCAGGTTTGAACTTTGAAAATTGCTGTGTTGATTTCAGACCAAAGGAAGAGAACAACTCCATCATCCATCCTTTTTTTCCCACCTCTTTCCAATAGTGTTCAACAGTTTTTGTGTTTTTCCTTCAGGTTCCATGGTCAGACAAAGATTTACTACAAAAACATCAATTTACCCAAGCAAGTACATTCCCTTTTCCACTACTTAAGTGAGGATGGTTATTGGTCTCCACTGGGTTCAGAATTAGAATCAGATTGGCCATGTGGCAGAAAGCTGGGCCTATGTGACACCTCCTCTCTTCATGGTAAGATGGCTCATGCTCCTCCTTTCTCAAAACATTTTCACCTCTTTCTCCTTGTAATGGTATATCCAATTGTTTGTCCAGCACAAATACAATTCAGATCTAAATCTCAGAATGAAAAAAACAGCCTTGCATTCTAGTTTACCTAAAACAGACACATTTGATTGCAATTTCCATCATTTGCTGTGCTGTCTGAAAAAAAAATCACATCCTGTCATCAAAATAATTTTGTGCAATAAAATTGCCTAATTCTAAAACAATGTCATTGCTCTCCCCTTAACAGTGGTAATTTTGCATTTAGGCTTTACAGAAGCACATAGTCCTCAGCTGGTGCCAGGAAGTACTGAGTGTGCCTCAGACCTGTGAATGTGTGGAGTTTGATCGCTGGAGTGCAGTGTTTTAACAAACATCCCCAAAGTCCACACCTGTTCCCACAAACAGCAGGAGTTCAGAGGAAATGGCTTGTGCTCCTTTTCACCTGTTTATCTCCACACACCAAAATACCCTGAGAATTATGACTATTCATCAGCAGACATGGAGCTACTATTTGCCTGATTCAGCACTGACTGTAATAACATATCTAGAAGTGATGTTTCCAGGAAAGTAAGGTACCAATTATTTTGCTAAAGAGTAAGGGTAAAATTCTTGCCACAATAAAATGTCCTCCTGTCTTATTTATTCTGGTGAGAATTTAATCTTGCTACCTAGAATATATGTTTTTCTTTTATGTTCAAAAAGAGGTCTAAACTGTCTTGTGTCAAAGGAGAAATATAATGGAAACAAGATCCTCCACCTACTTTTGATTTGGTCGGGGGATCCTCGGGGGGAATTGGTGTTTGGGCTTTTTTTTCGTGTCCTTGTCCTAGTTTACATTCCTTTAGTTTAGTTTGGGGTGGGGTTTTTGTGGTTTTTTATTTGCATGGTTGGGTGGTTTGGTTTGGTTGTGACACACTTCACATGGACATCCCATCAGCAGCATCTATGTACAGCATGTAAAAAGGGCCCAAGAGGTATCAAATAAGTAATAGTATTTCTAAAGCAGTTAGTGGTGATTTGAGTCCTAAGGTAAATGTTGTTTCCTTGTAAACAGATTTATAAGACTGTGCATGCAAGATGTTTTTATGTTTAGATTATGGAGAAGATAATTTCAGAACCATGCTGTCTGTGTGAACCATGCAGTTTCCAGACAGAGTGGAAGAAGGTGTGTTTGGAAATCAAAAACTCCTCAAGGCAGGAAGGAACACCCTGAGTTTATTGTGCTTGTGATGAGACTTCCCCAGGTGGACACACACCTGTGCTGGGCTCCCAGTGAAAACCAGCTTTGCTCCACACAACTGAGTACAAATCCAAACCTTTCCAAAGAGACAAAGATCTTACTGTAACAGAGAAAGTAACTGAATGAACACCACAGACACGCTATGAGTCAGAAAACATAAAAGCAGCACACTCCAGTCTAAACAGGGGTTTGTAATAACTGTTATTAGTTCAAGGTATTGATGCTAATAAATAAAACAGATGTAAAGGAATTAGACTATCCAGAATGACAGTCATTTGAGGTTTGAACTTTGAAAATGGTTGTGTTGATTTCAGACCAGAGGAAGAGAACAACTCCATCATCCATCTTTTTTCCCACCTCTTTCTAATGGTGTTAAACAAATTTTCTGTCTTTTTCCTTCATCTTTCATGGTCAGACAAAGATTTACTACAAAAACATCAATTTACCCAAGCAAGCACATTCCTTTTCCACTACTTAAGTGAGGATGGTTATTGCTCTCCACTGGGTTCAGAATTAGAATCAGATTGGCCATGTGGCAGAAAGCTGGGGCTATGTGTGACCTCCTCTCTTCATGGTAAGATGGCTCATGCTCTTCCTTTCTCAAAACATTTTCACCTCTTTCTCCTTGTAATGGTATACCCAATTGTTTGTCCAGCACAAATACAATTAAGATCTAAATCTCAGAATGAAAAAAATCAGCCTTGCATTCTAATTTACCTAAAACAGACACATTTGATTGCAATTTCCATCATTTGCTGGGCTGTCTGAAAAAGAAATCCGAGTCTGTCATCAAAATAATTTTGTGCAATAAATTTGCCTAATTCTAAAACAATGTTATTGCTCTAACCTTAATGGTGGTAATTTTGTATTTTGGCTTTACAGAAGCACATAGTTCTTCAGGTGTTGCCAGGAAGTACTGAGAGTGCCTCAGACCTCTCAATGTGTGGAGTTTGATTGCTGGAGTGCAGTGCTTTAACAAACATCCCCAAAGTCCATACCTGTTCCCATAAACAGCAGGAGTTCAGAGGAAATGGCTTGTGCTCCTTTTCACCTGTTTATCTCCACACACCAAAATACCCTGAGAATTATGACTATTCATCAGCAGACAAGGAGCTACTATTTTGCTAATTCAGTACTGACTGTAATAACATATCTAGAAGTGATGTTTCCAGGAAAGTAAGGTACCAATTATCTTGCTCAAGAGTAAGGGTAAAATTCTTGCCACACTAAAATGCCCTCCTTTCTTATTTATTCAGGTGAGAATTTAATCTTTCTACCTAGAATGTATGTTTTTCTTTAATATTCAAAAAGAGGTCTAAACTGTCTTGTGTCAAAGGACAAACATTATGGAAACAAGATCCTCCACCTACTTTTGATTTGGTTTGGTGGGAAGGGGGGGAATTGGTGTTTGGGGGGTTTCTTATTGTTTGTTTCTGTGTTAGTTTAGATTAGTTTAGTTTAGTTTGGGGCTGGGGATTTTTGTGGAGTTTTTTTATTTTGTTTGGTTTGGTTTGGCTTGGTTTGGTTTCATTTCGTTTCGTTTCATTTTGTTTGTCTTCGTATGGTTTTAGCCTGAGATGTCCAGTATTCAGAAATGTTAAATCCCTAGCAGCTGTACACCTATAATGCAGCTGGATGCTTAAAGAGGCAGACTTTCATTCCTAGCTTGAATAGAGTAAATCCTGCTTTGTTTCTTCATTTATTCACTTGAGCCTTTTGCAAATATTTCTATTTTCTAAATACTAACAACATAAATACTGACAACATATGCTTTAATTTTTTTTGTTCTATTTTACTTCAGTTTAGGTCTAGAATGTCTTCAAGTTCCTCTGATAAGAAGACATTCTTTACTGAAGGACAGCAAATATGAGATGATGTTTTGAGGCTATGAAATGTCCAGGTCCCCAGTACTTCCCTTGTCATGAGCTGCAAGAGGCAGATGGCCAAGCTGATATTCCTGGACAAGAAGAGGGAGATGTATCTTCCATTGCTTGGCAAGAAGTTTTCCCAGCAAGCAGAATGATGCAGGAGGGCACCTGAACCCCAGGAGGCCTGCAGAATTTGTCTGCCTCTCTCAGTTTGTGTGTCACTGATAAACACACAGGCTCACAGCCACACATCTGGGTGAGGAATAGTCCGTAGCACTTAAAGTCCAAGAGCAGAATTCCAAAATTACTTCTGAGCTACCTTAGGCAGTGACTAAACTACCAGTGCCAGCAGCCAGAACAAGATGTGAGTCTTACTGAAAACTCCCCCTAATCCCAGTTTTGTTCCTTTGCCACAGCCCTCACCAGAATATTTCATCAAGACCTTTAGTCCTCCTGGAGCTCCCAAGCAGCAAATGCCACTTCTCCTTGGCAGAGTCACAGACGCCCTGAATGGGCACAGATGGTGAGAATTTCTTCCACTTGAGCTACCTGGGCTCTTCAATGTCCCTGACACACTTCCACCAGCTCAGATCACTTGAGGGAGGATAACAATCCTGGCAGACCTGAGCAGCACGTGCAGCAGACAGGGTGACTCAAACCAGGGCATCACCACCTCAGGTGTACCAAGCAGTTGTCACACAAAGCAGTTCCTGGAGATATTCAGCTGAGGCTGGGGAATCTACAGAGAGATTTTAGTCAGGGGGGAGCAACACAGACCAGCCTGAAGTGGTGTTTGCAGACAAAACAAACCCAAGTGAGGAAGCAGAGAAAGAGGCAGAAGTTGCTTGTCAGGTTCAGCAAAGAACCATTTCACACCGAGTTCATCCCAAAACTGAGGTGCATTTTCAAAGCAGTTACCATAGCTTTTTGCTTTGCAGTTTTGTTTTTTGTATAAAAGACTTTATGTTCCCTCTTGTTACACTCTAAAGTCCAGAGACCAAGGTGGCTCCCTAAGTGCTGGTTTCAGTGTTTTGAATTCACTGGAGTCAAAAGCATGGGTACTCTGTACCTGGTGTTTTAGGAAGACTGCCTTTGACCAAGGGATTCTACCTCCTATGCAAATATTTTTTAGTTATGTAAAAGTAAAATTTGGAGTCAAGGTGTTCCTATAGTGGGTTAAGACCACACTGTAAGAAGGAAGAAAATGAGCAAGATTCTCTTTCCCATTCTGTAGACAAGGAATCCAAGAAATACAAGCTAAATTCAATGACTTATTACTTGTTTCCCAGGAATCTGTTTGCCAGGAATTTCTCACTTTTTTCACCCATGTAAGTCCAAATACAGGTAAATTGGTCAGAAAAATATACATTTATTTCTTTGGCTTTTACTATTCACGGTGCTGTGGTTAGACCAGATAACCTAAAACATTGGCAGGAACACCCTTTGCCACAAGTATTGACTCGTTAAAACCAAAAATCATGGACAAAGACTCTCTAACTAGTCAAAGTCAGAACGTGGTATGTTCATTATGCTGGCGGGTGGCACAGGGGTGGTCATTCCCAAAATGCGTGACCGCGTTGTACAAGGATTTTTGCCTTCTGTTTATTTCCCAAAATAATACATATTTCCCAAAATAATACATATTTATTTCCCAAAATAATACAATAATAGCACCTCCCATCCCCGCTTTGTATTAAAATGAGGTTATTAGTCTTTCACATGTGCACAGTTCTTCTCTTGAATTGGGTCAATGGTCCCAGGGATGAAGTCAGGAACGTCTTCACCAGGTCTCTGTGACCCTCTGGCATGATCCATGATCTGGCTTCGTGATGGATTGACACAGAGTCCAGGTGCTGGGCATTGTTCTACTGGTTTCAGTATGTTCCTACAATGGTTTGCTTGCTCCACTTCCTTCTACAAATGAGCTCATAATAAAACAATTAGCTTTAGCTAATTAGCATCTAATAATCATTAACCTATCGTTGGTGTCTCTAACTTCAATACAAATTGGTTCTAAGCCTCAGCTAAAATCTTAACCCTTTTAAAATCATGATTCAGTATAGTGTAGAAATAAACAGGAAAGGGTGGATTCAGGACCAGCTCCCAGAAGATCAGGAAGTGTTTGGGTGCTGCATGCCCACCACACCTACATCACCTTAAGGGATACTGCTGTCACAGGAGGAAAATTTGTCCAAGCATGTGAGATGAAAAGGTGAAGGCAGTGACATAGCTGTGTACAAATCAGAAAGTGAAAATTGTGTCTTCCTGCAGTGCAAGGAGATCTTACATGCTAGCAGTAGAGCCCAGAGGGGAGTTTCAGCTGAAACACACACTACTGTATGGCAGATATACTGAAAATATTAATAATTTCTAACAGCTTCTCAAAAATAAGTCTGTATAGACTGTTTCAATGTTGCCCCTGTTGCATGTAATACCAGGAGACGTGTGAAAAAAAATACTTACATAAAACATATTTCACTTTCAGAACTGTCTGTTCTTTAACTTGGAACTGGTAAATATTCACCAGTAGGAAAAACACTAAAATTGCATTTTCAAAGTGGTAAAAACTGTGATTCAAAAGTTACAATGCCATATAGGGAAAAAGGAAAGATATGGAACAATAATACTTGAAATGATCAGGCCTGTACATTGAGTTATGTTCTTTACAAATTATTTTTAAAGGGGAAAGAAGTAATTTTTAGAAAAAATCTTAATCTAAAACCATATACCATGGTTTTAAGGACTTTTCTTTCCTGAAAATTAACAACCTTTTCTGTTGTTAATTTTGAAACCAATTTTTGGCCCAAACACTGAAATGTGACATCCATCATTTACCTTGTGATGTTTGTAACTGATATTAAATTCTAACAGTACCACAGAAAAGAGTCATGGGGAAAAATCACACTGCCAGACACAAGATAAGCACATTTCTTTTTAAGTTTCAGTATCCTTAAAACACAGCTAAGGGTAACTTCTCATTCTTAGCCACAGAGTACTGTGGAAAAGTCAATGCAACCATAAGTATATACTACAGGTGTGACTCAAGATTCCAATGGACAATCCACTTTTCAGCCACCTCTTTCCTCATCCCTAGTAAGGCACAGAGCTAGTATTCATGTGCTTCTCATGAGCCACAGAGATTACAAAGGAGGTCTTCAAAATGAGGCTTTTCTTGATGAAGTACCACATAGACAGACATGTGGGAAATAAGGGCCATGAAACATGAAGAAAGATATCCCTTCTTTTCTGAACTCCTGTCTTCTCCTTTTTGCCTATTCATTAGAAATTATGCTGTAATTCAGTTGCTGGGATAATTTTTGTGGAGGTTGTTACCCTGTGTTTAAAGACAGAAAAAGCCCATCCCACTGAGGTGCACCATTTGAAATTCAGGGTCTGTTTTAAGCTATTTAAGATGAATTGGGAAGACATTTTCTAGGTAGTGGGTTTCAATTTTTCTGAGAAAGCCAGCACACAGAGATGACAGAGCATCTTTAAAGCAATCAGTCCAAAAACCTGCTCCAGAATGTGATGAGACCAACAATCCCTGTGTCAGAATGACACCCACAGGGCAGCGACTGAAGTGACAGGGCTGAGCCCTCATGGTTAAATTATGTAAAGACATTTTAAAAAGTCCCAGTGCCCCTTAAAAAAGGGCATGAACTAAATTAGATGAAAGGTCTATTTTTTCCTGCTGTGAAAACTGTTTCTAGTTCAAGAGTAAAAAGAACAAGTGACACTAAGCACAGATCATTGCAAGACCACCTTTGTTAGGTTACATTGAAAAGACTTGGCTGCAGAAAGGATTTTGTGTTGTAACTGTCCCCTGATTGGGAAAAAAAAAAAAAGAAAGAAATTTTTACTGAGGAAAGGAAAAGGTAAAACCTCTCAGTGAAAACACCAGCATGAGTTCACTTTAACTGTAGGCAATTAATCTCTTGAGTAGAGCAACATCCTTCCAGGGGCAGGGATTTTAGCTTTGATGCAAATGTTGACAAATTTGCTGCCCCTTCCTGTTGCTTTTTCTATCTTCAAAGAATAAAAAATGTGCCAAATCTGCTGAAGACAGGCGGGGACTGCGAGAAAGAACAAGTTGGCAGAAAAAGGGGCAAAAAGAATGTCAATTCCCTCCTCTTCACCATTTCCCCTTCTCCGATTTGACCTTCCTGCTTTGAAGTGGGAACTCTGTTTGCAACCCCAACTAAAATACTGAAGTTACTCTTTCTAACATCTTTTCCATCCCTTCAGGCACGCAGAAATAAGAGTGATTTTCCCTTCACTGGACAAAGGGCAAGACTTTGTGACAGGATTCCTCAATTTAGACCTTTCTGAAAGTTCCAGTGTTTGAGTTTCCAATTAGCTTGGGTTTTGAATGTTTTGCATTTGGAACTGAGGCCCTGTAAGCAATTCTAATTGTTGTTAGTAGGTGAGGTACTTCTGAATAAATAAATAACTTTTACATGGCATTTCCCAATGGATAATGGTAATAAAAAAGAATGGATGTTTGGAGAGTCTGTTATTATAATGTGGTTTGTTCAAGGTGTGTCTCACACACACACACACACACACACACACACACATCTCTCCTTTATACTTTTGTTTTATAAATACATAGTTCTAAGAATTTATAACTTTTATTTGGCTTAAAAGCTCAAAGACTCAGTAGTAAACAGCTGTCTAGCTTCCTGGACTCACAGAGGGGCTTGAGTTGGAAGGGGCCTTAAAGTGCCTCTAGATCCAACCTCCCTGCCATGGGCAGGGACACCTTCCACTGGACCAGGTGGCTCAGAGCCCCTCCAAGCATTGGCAAATACCCAAGGACGCCTTTTCCTCTGTTTTGCAAGGTCAGATTTCCATGCTCACCTTCACAGATGGCTCCAGTCTCACACAGAGCATTGCTGGTCGGTCACTCTTATCTCCACAGCCCAGCAGAGATCCTGTTTTGGACGGCTCTCACTGCTCCCTAGGCCCCAGGGACCGGCCACTGCCTCTCCACCTTCTGCTTTCCCTTCCAGGATCAGAGATTTTCTGCTGCTTCCTCCATGTCTGAGACAGCTGGAGGAGATGAGGGGCTGAGGATGTGGCTTCTGACAGAGAGCTGATAACGCTCAGCTGAGTATTTTATTCTCCTGCCCCTAAGTTGTCAGGCTGCTTACACAAATTCCTCCTGCTTGGAAAGGGCTGGTGTGAGCAGCAGGAATTGTTGCTGGCTGGAACTTTTCCAAGAGCTGGACAAAAGAAGCATTTTGTGGAAGGCCACCAGCTGCCCTTGGTCAGCAGCACAAGATGTGAGGTCCCCTTTGAAGGCCATCCCTGCACAAGGACAGCCTGGCCTTCTCCAGTGCCCAGAGCACCTTCCAGGCTTTCGGGCTGGCCTCGTCCCTCACCCTGGAGAAGCAGGTTGCTGTTGGAACTCTCATATCCACAGTTTCTGGCTGGATTGCCGTGTCTTACCACAGACAGCCCTGGAGACACCAGTACAGACTCCATCTGCAATAAAAGGGGACTTTGTTCCAGCTTTTCCCTTGGACCAGCATGCAGCAAGCCCACCTGGGCCTCATTCAGGTCTGTGTGGGCTGGTAGTCAGCTTCTGCTGGGAATTTAAACCTTTTACCCTACTTTCCACAGCAAATAGTGGAGCAAACCCAGCCGCAAATTTCACTCTTGAAGTCACAATTTTCATTTTCCTTTATTCAAGCCCTGAAGAAAGCAAACTTTACTTGAGTGAGCTGGAGGCACAGTGTCCTCAAGATCATTCCTGAGTAGGACAATATTGCAGGGGAAGACTGGCAAGCCCCAGAGTTTACTGGTGCTTAGGGAAGCTTTGCTAAACCTTCCCATGTGCGGTGCCTTGCACCCTCCTGAGCTCCTGGAGCCCCCACCAGCTCAGGCACATTTGGACAGAAGGGGATGGTTCTGTCTGTCAGATGTGGGGACAGGAGGAGGGAAGATTTTGCAAACACTGCCACGAGGGCAGGGCTGTTTTCATTAATGGTGCCAAGTGGTAGCACATCATCTTTGATTAAATGTGAGGTGCTGAAGGGCAAAAAATTCTCAGTGATAAGGGAGAGAGTGTCTCCACTCACACAGCAAGGTAAGTGAAGGGAAAGTGCAATCTGTATTTCAGGGAGGTGTTCAGTTTTTAACAAAACATTTCTGCAGAAGAT
>JALJVW010003748.1:0-63433 GCA_024865655.1 Emberiza elegans
TGCCCTGCTGTAGAGGCACAAGCATCTTCTTCTTCCCAAGTAATTAATGGGAAAAACCATATTTTCTTTTAGATCCAAGGTCTTTGATCAACACAGGTAGCTTTTATTTTAATTGGGCTGCAGTTGAATTAGTAATATGCCTGATGACTGGGGGAGTTGGCTCCATAAGTGAGCTGTTCAAAAAGTTGAACACAGAAAGAGCCTTGGCCAGTCTTTCCCAATGGGAGATAATATCTGGACTCACCCTCTCGGTAGATCAAGGATCCTTTTGATGGAACAGTGAGCCCTCTCGGCTCTGAACTGTCCTGTGGCAGAGTCTGGAATGCCTGTGACATGTTTTCTACTCCACTGGACAGAAACTTGTTGGAATCAGTGTGAGGTATAAGCAGGATCATTATCAATTTTAATTTCCTGGGGAACTGCTAAGGTGAAAAAACCAAAAAGTAATGTTTTAATGTATCTTTTGTTTTTTCATCAGCAAAGCAGAAGGCCAAAATGGGAGGGTCAAAGCACAGAGCCTGGACAGTTATCTCCTGCAAAGATGTCAAGGCGACTACCTCAGGTGGTATAGTGAGTCTCTCCATCCCTTCCCTGGTGTTGGTTAAAATCAAAATGTCTCCGGGCCGTTCTTCAGGCCCCTATTTTCCTGTTGGAATATGGTGAACATAAATATAGTTGATTGGACTTGAAATGGCGCTTACCAGCTGCCTTTGGGTTCCAGGGCAGAGCTGTCTTCTGTCGAGTTCTTCTGCAGCTATCGAGCTGTCGATGGATCTGAGAGGATCACTGTGCTGGTTCTCCATGGGGTTTGAGAGTAGGGTGGAACAGCCTTGCATTTGGTGTCATCGCGCAGGGTCTTTCCGTGTCTGTGTGGGGTTTCCTGCAGGCCACGGTTTTGCTGGTGTTGGAAACCGTGTGGATGAGGGGCAGTGAGGACAGTGCCTGTGACACCAAGATGGTCCCTGGTAATAGCCTTAATTTTACAATTCTGTTGAAAATGGCCCATCTCTCCACATTTCATGCAAGGTCCTTTTTTTCATGTGTATGTCAGGGAATAACTTGGGAGGCTACTAGCACCTCTACTACACCCTGACTGATAGCCTTAGCTAGGCTGGCATCATGGTGTAAGGATGCCCTAAGGGTGCATGTCTCGACCATTTGTGAAATGGTAGGTTTTGGGATGAGAGGTAGAGAGGGTAAAATGTCTTTACAGGTGTTGCTAGCATTTGTTTTAACAAGTTTAGGAAGCAGTACCTGCCTGACTTTTGGATGATGTTCAACGTGCTTCTCTATTTCTTGTGTAAGGTGGTCAATAAATTTTATAAAGGATTCCCCATGTCTCTGCAGAAGGTCTGTGAAATCTAGAGTAGGTGTTATTCCATTGGATGTCTGCATGAGAGCTGTCTTTGCAGCACCTTTTATCTCTTCTAACACAGATTGGGGAAGGTGTCTTGCTTGATTCTCAGCTTTAGTGAAATCTTCCTGCCTGGCTAGATGGTCTAGTGTTAGGTGTGCCAGCCTGTCTTCTCTAGCATAGTCTTTTAATAGTTGTTGTATTAATTTTTTTCCCATTCCTTCCCACAGAATAAATTCAGTGGGAGAAAGTAGGATGTGCATAAATGGTGCAGATTGTGAGGCACCATAACATGTGCAGGAAGATGGCATTTAACAAATTATTAAAAAATGGCAAGCCCCTCCCATGGTCTTTCGCTGTTTTACAAAGGTCTTTCATTGCCCCGTGAGGGTGACAGTTTCCCCATCGGGGCTTGGCCCCCCTCTGGTACTGCACCGGTGCTGTTTGTATTTTAGCTACCATTCCCAGTCCCTCCTCAGCTGCCAGCTTTGGCCTGCTCTGCCAACTCCCTCAGGCTCATCCTCAAGGTAGGATGAACCTTCCCTCTCTCCAGAAGAGGGAACTTGGTCTTTGCAGAGGAGCAGGGCCTTTGGGTGACTGGCAAGGCCCGGCGCTGTGGGCCTTTGGTAGCCAAGATGGCTGCCTTATGTTACCGCCCCTCACACTTCCGGCTCTGACAGTGTGGGATCCGCAAGGGGCTGAGTTGAGGGGGTAGGGCCAAGGGAGCAGGCAAGGAAGCGCTGGATCCTGACCTGGGGGTGGTACCTGACACAGAGGCAGGACCCAACACATGGGGAAGACCTGATGAGAGAGAGCTGGGGGTGGGAGGGAGCTTGACATTGACGTCCCTCCCAGAAGATGGACTCCATTTTGTGAGCTCTCAGAGGGGGATACTGGGAGGAGAGGTCCTGGAGAATGGGTTAGGTAGAATCCAGGCCTGTGTGATCAGTACAGATGTGGGCAGGGGGTAGAGAAGGAGGGGAGATGGCAGACAGCAGGTGGCTCGTCTGTGCTTTTACAGCAGTTTGTGCTCTCATCCAATCTTGGCGTCAGTGGGTTCAGGAATCGGAAAGCAGAGCACAGAAACTGGGGTTGAATATTAGAACTTTGAACCCTAGAGAAAACTCCATAACAGGGTGATCATATGAAAAATTGGGTGGAAAATTTTGTGACTCTCATCACCTCCCTGAGTTTGCAAAAGATAGTCCCTTCCCTAACTGAGTCCCAGAATGCTACATGATGAAGGAAATTGGGAGAAATGTCTAGGAACCTTAAACAGCCTCCATGAACAAAAGGCTTCCAACTTCCCTTAGTAAAAGTCTTCCCCTAAAAAGGAGAACCTCTCGAACATATGTGTCCTTTCAGCTGTGGGTCATTTGTTACCCATGGCTGCCCCTGATGTAAAGGCTCACTCACCCACAGGACTAAAAATCACCCAAGGATCCTGCACTCCAGGCAGCTGTCCCCAAACTCACTGCTCTGGCAGCTCTGGATGCATTTGTTTCAAAATGTCCCGTGGTATTCACCATTGGGGGCCTCTCTGCTGCTGGAGGTTAAAGCCCCTTCAGCAAGCCCTGATAAAACTCTGTCCCACCCAGGCGGTGGCACCCGGGCGTCTGCTGTCCGGTGAGGGTGGAACAGCCGGATGGTCACTGGAGTCGCCCATGGAATTCTCAAAGAAGGTCCCTGTTTGGGCACCCTTGACTAAGGTGTAAAAAGCCAGCCTCTGTGAGAGACCTGCACTTCCAGAGCTGGGAGCAGGCTTCCTTGAATGGCTGATGGATGAGGGAAGACAGGGTCTTTGTGTGGAACTCCAAACACTGGGGTAGATTGGGCTGAAGGGGTCCTGGGACAGAGACAAAATGGGGCTGGAGACAGAGAGTTTTTGAGGAGAAGAAAGGGTCTTATATGCAGTAACCCAGGAACCATAGGGCAGAAGAGAGGGAAGAACAACCTAGGGGGGGACACAAGGAAAGAAAGAAGTTCATGATACAAAGGAACAATTTTGAATTAAAATGAGCCCAAAAGCCCATGGGCAAGATCATTTAATTTAGAGGACTGCCTCACTTTAATTCATCATCTTTGTCATGAGGTATGACAGTTCCAGTGGTAGGTTATTTGGCCTCCAAAAAACATCCTCATCTTCATTGCTGGGTGAGGTTCTGGTGTGAAAGCAGAGGCCTGTCCTTTGTGTTCCTTTGGGATGGCAGTGGAAGGGCCCTGAGTGCACATTCAGAGGCCCTTCAGGAGCTTCTTCATTCATCACAAAACAGTCCAAAACTATGGTTCACATTTTTCCTGGAACCAGCTTTCCTTTGAATGACATTTGATGGTCCAAGAATCAGCTGCCTCATTTGTGGCCCTGAAAGACTTCCACGAGCACTCAGTTCCCTTCAAAGCCTTTGCTTGGGTGGAGGATGGAGGGTGGATCAGGCTCTGAAACTGAACAGTTCAAAACTTGTCCCATCTTGCAGCTTTACAAAATTCCCACTGGGGAGAGCCCCCCTTCCAGGACTCTGGGACAAACCAGAAAGGGTCTTATATGCAGTAACCCAGGAACCATAGGGCACAAGAGAGGGTAGAACAACCTAGGGGGGACACAAGGAAAGAAAGAAGTTCATGATACCGAGAAACACTTTTGAATCACCATGAGCCCGCAAATGCCCATGGGCAAGATCATTTAATTTAGAGGAGTGCCTCACTTTAATTCATCATCTTTGTCATGAGGTATGACAGTTCCAGTGGTAGGCCCCGGGCCTCCAAAACACATCCTCATCTTCATTGCTGGGTGAGGAGCTCAGCAGTGCTGAAAGCAGAGGCCTGTCCTTTGTGTTCCCTTTGGGATGGCAGTGGAAGTGCCCTGAGTGCACATTCAGAGGCCCCTTCATGGCTTCTTCCGCCACAACACCCAAACTAAATGTGCAAGGTGGCTTCTTTGAATGACATTTATTCCTTTGAAATCTCTGCAGCAAGTGGTCTGAAACTGCTTTCTGAGCCGGCTCCTTGGGATCGGCTGTGAGGGGCTGAGGGCTGGCCTGAGCCCGGTGCTGTGTCCCACTGGGAGCAGCCCCACAGCCTCACCTGCAGAGCAGGAACTGCCAGAGGCCCTGGAGATCTCACCTGCCCTGCACCCACCTTTGTAAAGGTGCTGTAAACATCAGCTGGTGCTGACTTTCCCCTTGGACCCCTTGGTTTAGTTACTGTGGGGAATTTCTTTCCGGAAGCCCGTGGGATTTCCCCCAGCCAGCTGTGATGGGGATGCTCGGGGGCTGTGGGGCTCTGGGGGCAGCTGCCCGGGCAGGGGCTGAGCTCAGGGCCCTGTGGGGCCCATGGCCCCAGCAGCAGCAGCAGCAGCAGCAGCAGCAGCAGCAGCAGCCGCCACAGGGCCCAAAGCCCCGTGCCCCCTGCCCAGCACAGGCTGCCCTGTCCCTGCAGCTGTCTCCCGAGTGGGGCCCAGGGGCCAGTGGCCGCTGCCAGCAGCAGGAATGCGGGCAGGGTGAGGATGGCCTGGCTTGGCTTTTGTCTCTTGAACAATGCGGGCTCAGGGCAGTGCCGAGCAGGCTGGGAAGCAGAGGCCGGAGCCATTGGAGGCTGCAAGCCTTAAACATCAGCCCCTGCAGCAGCCCAGATCCAGGTGCCCCAGCTGCCAAGGCTGTGGTGGCCTTCAGAGCGTGCAGGTGGATTTTGCATGGCTTTGGCCTGATGCTGGCTCTGGGCCCAGGAGTCCCTGTGGCTCCAGCAGGAAGGGTGGCTGAAGGTTTGCTGCCTGCTTTGGTGGCATGGCTGCAGGGGCCAGTGCTGTGAGAGCACCCTGTGTGAGAGCTGGTGACAGCTGAGCTCCTGGGGACAGCGCTGTGCCCCAGGCCAGGAAGGGCAGCAGTGCCCAGTGCCAGGAGTGGTGTCAGTGGGAGCCCCTGTGCACAGGGACCCCCAGCCCTGGTGTGGCTGTGCCAGCACCCCCAGGGACCCCCAGCCCTGGGAAACTGGAACAAGTGGAACCCAGGTGTGTGCAAAGGCTGCCTGTGCCCAAAGGAATGCAAAGGGAAGTCAGGTTTTAAAAAGAAACAGTATTTATTTGCCAAAGATCGGCAAAAGCACGGATTTACAGAACACGTTTTATTGTGACAGTCCTTATAAAAACAACAACAACAACAACAATGTACAGAACATCTTTAAATGGGATCCAATGGACTAACAATCTTCAAAACGTATTTACAGAAAACTTCAAACCTAATGAACATATTTACAAGAAACTTCTAAACTTTCAAACATATTTACAAATGGGTCGGATCTGTGCCATCACCTGGATCAGCCCTGGAAGAAAGGAAGAAGCAGAGCGGCAATCAGCAGGGAGCACTGGGCCCAGCAGGGCTGGGAGCTGGGCCCCAGGGGCTGGGACGGGGCTGGCAGGGCTGGCATGGCCCCAGGCAAGCGCAGGGCAGGCCGGGGCTGGTGCTTGTGCCACCACAATCCAGGCCCCCTGCGGGCACCGTGTCCCTGAGCGGGGCCATCCAGCCCAGCCTCAGCCTGGCCACAGGGGACCCACTGTGTCTGTGGGCAGGGCGTGGGAAGCATCTGCATGTCTTACTTGTGGGGCTCCAATTTCATCCAAGGACCATGGGCTCCTCCTCATCCTCCTCATCAACGTCCATCTCCTCGATGCTATCTTCCTCATCCACCTCCATCGCTTCAATGTTCTCCTCCTCCTCGACTTCCATGTCCTGAACAGGGTCTTCCTCGTCCACCTCCATCATCTCTTCCCTTTCCAGCTCCATGTCCACTTCCATGTCCTCCACAGTGTCTCTGGCAGTCTGCAAGGTGCAGCACAATCTCCCAGTGGGCTTCCTGTCCCACACCATCCATTCCCACATGGCTGCAGCCTGCCCAAGCCGGGTGCCCCCTGCCTGGAATGGCACTGTACCTCCCCTGGCACAGCAGTGCACATCCTGCTGGGATTGGCGCTCCAGAGCAGGCGGCAGGAAAAGCCCAGGCAGCAGCAACAGCTAAGCACTGTGGGTCAGAGCGCAGAGCGAGCAGCAACTGACCCTTGGCAGCCGGTGAAGTGTCTGCTCTGCTCGTTTCCAGGCCCTGGACGTTCCACCTGGAACCCTCTGGGAGCTGTGATGTCACTGAAATTTCAGGGCCTCTCTGCAGTGGGAGATGGGCTGGGCAGAATGATCAAATCCTTGAATGGTTTGGCTTGGAAGGGACCCTAAATATCATCTGGTTCCAAGCTGAGCAACCTCCCAGTACAGCAGGTTGCTGTGGCCTCTGTCCCACCTGGCCTTGGATTTTCGTGGGCATGGGGCATCCACAGCCTCTCTGCACTGGTCCCTGTGTCAGGGACAAGTACCCTGACGTAAAGAACTTCTTCCCATCATCAAATCTCTTCCAGCTCTTGCAGTTTGGTCCCATTCCTCTGTGTCCTGTCACTACAGTTCCTGACAAAGTGTCCTCTCCCACTCCCCTGTGGGTCAGGCTGTTCCTGCAGGGTCACACGTGTGGCTGAACCTGCAGACAGGAGAGAGAGAAGCCAAGCTCCCAGTCAGAGACAATGGGGAAAGTGGCATGAGAGATGAGAGAAGAGGGAAAAAGTAGAGACGTGCAAGGCTTCACGTTGTGTGGGCTGCAGGACTCATGCCTTTTATTAGAGGCCAGGTTCCCTGGTGCACTCAGTTCCTGTGTTGCAGCCTGCCCACAGCCAGCCTCTGTGAGCAACCTGCTCTCCCAGAGCTGGGAGCACACTTTCTTAAACTGCTGGTGAACGAGGCAAAAGAGGGATCTTTGTGTGGAACTGCAAACACTGTGGATTGCGCTGAAGAGGGTCCAGCGAGGGAGGCAAAATGGGGCTGGGGACACAGGGTTTTGGATGGGGGGAGAAAGCAGGGGAGCATTGCAGTAATCCAGGGCCAATACCAGGCAAGAGAGGGGAGAACATTCTAGGGGGAGTGCATATAAGGAAAATACAGCAGTTGAGCTGGGTGGTACCACCGAAACGTGCTGCATTCACCATGAGCCAGCAAATGCCCATGGGTGACACCCTTGCATTCTGAGGGGCGTCTCTCTTTTACCATGGTCACTTTGCCCTGAGGTATTACAGTTCCAGTGGTAGGCCCCTGGGCCCCACATCTCCCCCTTTTTGTTGTCTATAAAGAAGGCTTCTGCCATAGAGTTTTGCAGGCATTTTCCAAAAATGGATAAAATAACCAACACAATGTGTACGATAAAGCAAGTCTACAACACGGTCTTAACTAAAGATGAAAGCCAGCCTTTCATCCCCCCGTGTTTGAAAAGTCCAGTGAACCAGTCGTTGTTGCCTTCCATCTGGATCTTGTTTCCTTGATCTTTTAGCAGCTGGATGCTCTGGTATACAGGCTCACTCTGTGACAACAGGTTGAAAAAACACATGCCTTCAAATGCCTGACAGCCATGGCCATGGACAAGAAATTGTGGCTTGTCTGTGGAAGCACCCAGCTGAAGGCATGTGGCTCCGTGAGGAGCATCCAGATTCCTGCTGCAGTGGCAACAAACGGCAGCATCCTCTGACTTTAGCTAATTTAGTATCTGGAGGCTTTGGTGGCCTAAGAGTTAACAGATAAAGAGATTAGAAGGTGAAACTTAACTTCTGGTCCCACTAAACTTTCTGATCTGTACGCCAAGGGTGTGAAAACAGCCTCTTAGAAGAATCAAATATCAATGCTAAAATATAGTTTTTACAAATGTTAAGTCATATATCTTGGTTAGTGGTGTCTGAGCTATCTTGATCTGAATGTGTGTGGTCAGCGCTGCTTAGAAGATCTTCTTCTGTCCTTCTCCTTCTTCTTTTCCTGGCTGCAGCTGTCTCTCTTAGGCTTTCATTTTGTTCTTCCGATGGTGGCTCTGGTGTTTGCCTCACCGTTTCCAGAAACAGTTTTTATGTTTTTTGCTGGGCTCCATCTCTGCCCTGCTGCTGTAGAGGCACAAGCATCTATTCTTCCCCAAGTAATTAATGGGAAAAGGCCCATATTTTCTTTAGATCCAAGGTCTTTGATCAACACAGGTAGCTTTTATTTTAATTGGGCTGCAGTTGAATTAGTAATATGCCTGATGACTGGGGGAGTTGGCTCCATAAGTGAGCTGTTCAAAAAGTTGAACACAGAAAGAGCCTTGGCCAGTCTTTCCCAATGGGAGATAATATCTGGACTCACCCTCTCGGTAGATCAAGGATCCTTTTGATGGAACAGTGAGCCCTCTCGGCTCTGAACTGTCCTGTGGCAGAGTCTGGAATGCCTGTGACATGTTTTCTACTCCACTGGACAGAAACTTGTTGGAATCAGTGTGAGGTATAAGCAGGATCATTATCAATTTTAATTTCCTGGGGAACTGCTAAGGTGAAAAAACCAAAAAGTAATGTTTTAATGTATCTTTTGTTTTTTCACCAGCAAGAGCAGAGGCCAAAATGGGAGGGTCAAAGCATAGAGCCTGGACAGTTATCTCTTGCAAAGATGTCAAGGCGACTACCTCAGGTGCTATAGTGAGTCTCTCCATCCCTTCCCTGGTGTTGGTTAAAATCAAAATGTCTCCGGGCCGTTCTTCAGGCCCCTATTTTCCTGTTGGAATATGGTGAACATAAATATAGTTGATTGGACTTGAAATGGCACTTACCAGCTGCCTTTGGGTTCCAGGGCAGAGCTGTCTTCTGTCGAGTTCTTCTGCAGCGATCGAGCTGTCCCGATGGATCTGAGAGGATCACTGTGCTGGTTCTCCATGGGGTTTGGCAGAGTAGGGTGGAACAGCCTTGCATTTGGTGTCATCGCGCAGGGTCTTTCCGTGTCTGTGGGGGGTTTCCTGCAGGCCACCGGTTTTGCTGGTGTTGGAAACCGTGTGGATGAGGGGGGCAGTGAGGACAGTGCCTGTGACACCAAGATGGTCCCTGGTAATAGCCTTAATTTTTACAATTCTGTTGAAAATGGCCCATCTCTCCACATTTCATGCAAGGTCCTTTTTCATGTGTATGTCAGGGAATAACTTGGGAGGCTACTAGCACCTCTACTACACCCTGACTGATAGCCTTAGCTAGGCTGGCATCGTGGTGTAAGGATGCCCTAAGGGTGCATGTCTCGACCATTTGTGAAATGGTAGGTTTTGGGATGAGAGGCAGAGAGGGTAAAATGTCTTTACAGGTGTTGCTAGCATTTGTTTTAACAAGTTTAGGAAGCAGTACCTGCCTGACTTTTGGATGATGTTCAACGTGCTTCTCTATTTCTTGTGTAAGGTGGTCAATAAATTTTATAAAGGATTCCCCATGTCTCTGCAGAAGGTCTGTGAAATCTAGAGTAGGTGTGTTATTCCACTGGATTGTCACAGCATGAGAGCTGTCTTTGCAGCACCTTTTATCTCTTCTAACACAGATTGGGGAAGGTGTCTTGCTTGATTCTCAGCTTTAGTGAAATCTTCCTGCCTGGCTAGATGGTCTAGTGTTAGGTGTGCCCGCCTGTCTTCTCTAGCATAGTCGTTTAATAGTTGTTGTATTAATTTTTTCCCCATTCCTTCCCACAGAATAAATTCAGTAGGAGAACGTAGGATGTGCATAAAATGGTGCCGATTGTGAGGCACCATAACATGTGCAGCGAAGATGGCATTTAACAAATTATTAAAAAATGGCAAGCCATGGGAGCTTGTTGCTGGTTTACAAAGGTCTTTCATTGCCCCGTGCGTGACAGTTTCCCATCGGGGCTTGGCCCCCCTCTGGTACTGCACCGGTGCTGCTTGTATTTTAGCTACCAATTCCCAGTCCCCCTCCTCAGCTGCCAGCTTCCGCATGCTCTGCCAAGAATCCTCAGGCTCATCCTCAAGGTAGGATGAACCTTCCCTCTCCTCTCCAGAAGAGGGAACTTGGTCTTTTGCAGAGGAGCGGGGCCTTTGGGTGACTGGCAAGGCCCGGCGCTGTGGGCCTTTGGTAGCCAAGATGGCTGCCTTGCGGTTACCGCCCCTCACACTTCCGGCTCTGACAGTGTGGGATCCGCAAGGGGCTTAATTGGAGGGGGTAGGGCCAGCGGGAGCAGGCACGGAAGCGCTGGATCCTGACGCAGGGGTGGTAGCTGATACAGAGGCGTGACCCAACACATGGGGAAGACCCGATGAGAGAGCCGGGGGTGGGAGGGAGCTTGACATTGACGTCCCCTCCCCAGAAGATGGACTCCATTTTGTGAGCTCTCAGAGGGGGATACTGGGAAGAGAGGTCCTGGAGAATGGGTTAGGGTAGAATCCAGGCCTGTGTGATCAGTACAGACGTGGGCAGCGGGCAGAGAAGGAGGGGAAATGGCAGACAGCAGGTGGCTCGTCTGTGCTTTACAGCAGTTTCTGTCTCTCATCCTTATCTTGGCGTCAGTGGGTTCAGGAATACGGAAAGCAGAGCACAGAAACTGGGGTTGAATATTAGAACTTTGAACCCTAGAGAAAACTCCATAAATCATATGAAAAATTGGGTAAAATTTTGTGACTCTCATCACTCCCTGAGTTTGCAAAAGATAGTCCCTTCCCTAACTGAGTCCTAGAATGCTACATGATGAAGGAAATTATCACAAATGTCTGGGAACTCCTTAAACAGCCAATGAACAAAAGGCTTCCAACTTCCCTTAGTAAAAGTCTTCCCCTCTGAAAGGAGAACCTCCCTAACTCGAACATATGTGTCCCTCTCAGCTGTGGGTCATTTGTTACCCATGGCTGCCCCTGATGTAAAGGCTCACTCACCCACAGGACTAAGAAATCACCCAAGGATCCTGCACTCCAGGCAGCTGTCCCCCAAACTCACTGCTCTGGCAGCTCTGGATGCAGGTGTTTCAAAATGTCCCGTGGGCTTCACCAGCTGAGCCGGCCCTCTTGCTGCTGGAGGCGGCCGACGCTCCCTTCAGCAAGCCCTGATAAAACTCTGGTCCCACTCCAGGGCGGTGGCTGACCCGAGGCGTCTGCTGTCCGGTGAGGGTGGAACAGCCGGATGGTCACTGGAGTCGCTCTCAGGGAATTCTCAAAGAAGGTCCCTGTTTGGGCACCCCTTGTTGTGGCGTGTCCACAGCCAGATTCTGTGAGAGACCTGCACTTCCAGAGCTGGGAGCAGGCTTCCTTGAATGGCTGATGGATGAGGGAAGAGAGGGGTCTTTGTGTGGAACTCCAAACACTGTGGATTGGGCTGAAGGGGGTCCTGGGACAGAGACAAAATGGGGCTGGAGACAGAGAGTTTTATGAGGAGAAGAAAGGGTCTTATATGCAGTAACCCAGGAACCATAGGGCACAAGAGAGGGAAGAACAACCTAGGGGGGACACAAGGAAAGAAAGAAGTTCATGATACCGAGAAACACTTTTGAATCACCATGAGCCCGCAAATGCCCTTGGGCAAGATCATTTAATTTAGAGGAGTGCCTCACTTTAATTCATCATCTTTGTCATGAGGTATGACAGTTCCAATGGTAGGCCCCGGGCCTCCAAAACACAACCTCATCTTCATTGCTGGGTGAGGAGCTCAGCAGTGCTGAAAGCAGAGGCCTGTCCTTTGTGTTCCCTTTGGGATGGCAGTGGAAGTGCCCTGAGTGCACATTCAGAGGCCCCTTCATGGCTTCTTACGCCACAACACCCAAACTAAATGTGCAAGGTGGCTTCTTTGAATGACATTTATTCCTTTGAAATCTCTGCAGCAAGTGGTCTGAAACTGCTTTCTGAGCCTGCTCCTTGGGATCGGCTGTGAGGGGCTGAGGGCTGGCCTGAGCCCGGTGCTGTGTCCCACTGGGAGCAGCCCCACAGCCTCACCTGCAGAGCAGGCACTGCCAGAGGCCCTGGAGATCTCACCTGCCCTGCACCCACCTTTGTAAAGGTGCTGTAAACATCAGCTGGTGCTGACTTTGCCCTTGGACCCCTTGGTTTAGTTACTGTGGGGAATTTCTTTCCTGAAGCCCGTGGGATTTCCTCCAGCCAGCTGTGATGGTGTCGCGACCCGCCCCAGATGAACGAGTTACGCGGTGATTTTAAGGTGCAAAAATAACCACTACTGGCACAGAGGATTTTACAGCATTCCAAAATCAACCACTTTTGTTTATTAGATCACAACAGAAAGGGTATTGGTATTGAAGGGGTCCCGGGAAGAAGAGGAAAAGATAAGGAGAAAGAGAGGAAAAGGAGATATAGGTTTTGGGGGGTTATAGCTACCGAGACGTGGTGCTTGCTTTATCGGAGAGTCCAGCTGTCCGTCGAAAGCTCGCCAGATCACGCCCGGGGAGATCTCGAAATCATAGCTGAAGCTGGTCTCTAGTTATACCCTTTTTCGTTGGGGTAAGGGGATAATTACAACTGCGTCGATAGCTAGGACATGTAGTCTAAGTTCTTAGCATTAAATGAGAGCCATTGTTTTCATAGCTCAGTGGTCGCGCCTGTGCTTGAGTTGAGCAACTTTTTCTCCCCCGCTCCCACTGTGCACACCCCCTCCGAAACCAGGAGGGGGTTTGAGTCCCGGTCTTCGGGCAAGGGGGTGCAAGGGGGGTCCTTGATGAAGGGACTTGCACCTCTGGTTGTATCACGATGGTGAGGAGCAGGCAAAGAGGGGGGAGGTCTTCCAGAAGAGGGGCGCTTCCCGGATCTCAAGGCAGCTGGGCCAAGAGGTGGGGAGAAAGTCCAATCCATTGTTCAGAGAAGAGCAGAACGGCCTCCGAGTTCAGTGTGGCGTGCTATGCAAACAGTCAAATGGTGTACTGAGAAGCACACGATTTTTCCCTCCACCAGTCCAGCGGTCACAGTGGTCTCCCAAGGCAAGCGTGAGGCAGGAAAATGGAGGGTATTTTCGGATAGACTCTCACACGACCCCGTGGCTCACGATTGTCTTGAGGGATCATCAACAGTCTGTGGTGTTGTTGTCGAATCTTCAGGACTCGCTGCACGTTGGTAGCATAACCCGGGAAAAGAGAGATGTCAGGAAAGAGGAGTGGGGGTTTAAGAAAGAGAGAGAGAGAGGGTAAGGAAAAAGAAGGAATAAGAGAGAAAGGGGAAAAGGGGAACAATAAACAAACATGATTAATATTGATTGTTATAGTAATTTTTTCACAAATGGTTGATTAACAATTTTAAAAATAATCATTAATTAATTAAGACAATATCAATTTTATAACAATTTCAAAGAATATTTAAAACAAATCATAAATAATCAAAAACAACAATCATATTGTAAATCATAACTTTTAAAAAATTATTCTATAAAACAATTCACTAAAGATTAAAAGATAATTTTCACAAGATCTTATTCAGGAAATTAAGAATTACTGTAAGGCACATATCATTAATTCATAATTGCTTTGTATCAAATGCTTCGGGGATATCTATGGTGTACAAGGTTTCAGCTAAGCCGTGTGCATTGATCATGAATGTGAGTTTCTTTAGTTTTTTCATCATGTTCCAATTTAAAACGAATAGAGCTGCTGACAAGATAAAACCAAGTATAATTAGAATCAAAAGAACAATAATGGGATGACACATGATGTTCAGGACACCTGTGGCAGTGGGAGACCACCCAAAGAGGGTATCCCACCACCGGTGCTCAGCATCTTGCTTTACCCTTTCCATGACCCGGTGTATTTGTCTCACGTTATGATGAACAGCTACCAGAGTCTTCTGTCCACTTTCCTTGATCTTTTGAGGATTTCAATCAGGTCCTGATGAAGCAGTAGTTGTCTCACCAGGGTTAGGTTCATTCCAATAGGGGTTGGCATTAGCTTGTGGATCAGTGTGTAGTTAGATTGCAGCAGATATAATGAAGTAACTGGAGCATCATAAGAAAAATCACATCCTGTAATCTTAGTAAAGTTACAAGCACAGAAGTTTGAATGATTTGAGGTATATACTACAACATCTTCTACAAGTACAAAATCACAATTAGTTCTAAAGCATGCACATCCATTGCCTATGTATATAAGAACTGTTTCAGAAGCCTCGTTAGGGCGAATCTCAAAGTGACAGATGTTCTGTTCTGTGTCTAAACAGATATCTTGAGCTATGATTGCATTGCTTTCACAGATGAACCCTTGTTGTTCCCGAACAATACAAGATTCCAGATTAACAGTTTGCCATTTGTCATCAAGCTGACGGGCCCATCCTCTATGTTCGGTAGGATAGAGAACAGCTCCGTCATGGTTTAATCCTAATGCAATAACAGGGAAAACCAAATGTACAGAAGCATTGCGTATGGTTAAAAACAAAAGCAGTGGCTGTGTTTGAAATAGGGTCGTAGGTAAAATTTACTAGGTTCCACCAGGATTGGAATTCTCTTTCAAAATCAGTGGCACTATTCCAGATTATTTTCCGAATTTCAGTGGGAAAAGTGCTTTCTTCTCCTTCGCTGACTGCATCCACAATTATGCTTGGATACAGCTTAGAGCCAAAGAAACATTGTTTTGTGTAGCACCGAGTGCATCAATCACCAATTTGTGATCATTCACATTTGTCCTTTCCCAATTTGGCAGAATGTTGGATAGCAGCCACTGTTGCGTTCTCAGCGCCAACAAGGAAGACTGCAGTGGTTGCTATAACTTAGTCAAATCTCTAATTGTGACAGCTAATTTATTCAAGTTCAGTTAATTCACGTGTCATGTGTAATATTGTCACCTGGTGTTACCATAAGTGAAGGGAAAACTATTTCTGTTGTCCATCGCTAGTGTTATCATGGTTTATCATGTCTTCACGTCCCTCGGAGTTCTTCTGAAAAAGTAAACACAGCAGACTCTGCCATGAAAAGGCAGAAAAGTTAGAACAATGGAATTGTCAGAGAGGTTTTGGACAGCATTGGTACTTCCCCTACAGCAGGGGGAAGTCCACCCAAAACAGGTTGTCCAGCTTAATGTGCTGGGTTCTTGAAGTCATCTGGTCTCTGTAGTGAAGGAATGATGCTTGGAGCTGTTGGGCAGAAAGCAGTGATTTTGGAACACTCATTTACCCCCCATCTATAGTAAGAGGTATGAGAAGTCCACCCAATCTTTTCACCTTCTGCCCAATCCTGCACACTTTTGACAGTAAAGGGAGAAACATTATCAGATTGAGTTTCTTGTGGTTTTAGGAAAATCCCAAACAATCCCTGCATTGCTTTAACAGTATTATCTCCTGCAACTCTATTAAAAGCATCGGCCTGGATCAACCCAAATATAAACATAACATAAGACTCAGTTTAAATACAGACAAGAAAACTATTTTGTCCCTCACTTTGGAAAATACACCAAACAGTTAACAATTTTTTAACCTGAGCATTGTCTTCTTCTCTGTTAGCAGAAGCAGGGGAGAGAGGAGGGGTTACTTTGGTCACAGAGACAGGTTCATTTTGGCTGCTACCCAAGCTCTCAGTTCCTTGCATGGCCAAGTTCTCCTCTACCTCTCTGGGAGTCAAACCAACCACAGACACTCCCTCTTCCCAGGTAGTGTAACTTTTCTTAGCATCTTTAAAGTCACAGGAATAAAAACCAACAGGCTTTGTCAGACCCTCAGGACCCTGCTGCCATATGTGAATGGAAGGCCGTGGGGAGGCAAATCCCCACTCTACTAGAAATGGATCTGAAGCATGGATAGGGTCCTGTGCTTGGTGTGCTGTCACTTCAAAAATCAGTAATTGCAATGTTTCCTTCTGAGAAGAAGTCCAATCCTTTTTATTCCTTTTCAGCAAATCATAAAGGGGACCAAAAGGGTCATTCTGGTTACTAAGAAGTTTATCTGGTCTTTCTACAGGAGACATAGATACTATGGTTTCCTGAAGGAGAATTGCTGTGGGTTCGAGTGTTCTTGGAAGCCTTTGAGTTAAAGAGGTCATAATTTCAGGCTTTACAGGTGTTGTAATTGGTGACTCGAAACCAGGAATTGATTTATTTTCATGTATCAATTGCAGGGAGCTGGTTTTGTGAGTGTTTTCCTGGAGTTGGTCGGGGTACCGACTAAAGGGTCTCTCCTTTCCGAGGGGTTATGCCCTCTGCCCAATGAGCTGTGTGCTGAGTTAGGGACCATGGGATGCGTCTGTCTGCTGTGGTTAAGATCAGCCCATGCCCCCAACACCCACTGGTTTCTTGTTCTAACAAAAGAATCTGATCTCCCCCAGTGAAAGATACTTGACATTTGTGTTCTGTTTCAGATTTTTGGGGAGAAGCCCCACTTCTTTGCAAGTTTTGTTGATTCAGTAGCAGTGTAGGGGATTTCTTTAGTGGTTTTGTGCGGGTCAAGATTTTCATTATTGATATGGTTGCATTCTGTTTTAATTAGAGGTTTTATGCTATTACAGCAGTGTTTCCCGCAATTCTTCATCAAGGCCAATTCTGTTTGAGAGTAATTTTGATTAATGTGAGGAGTTTCTTTCTCCTCCGTTTCCTTTGAGGAATCTGCATTATGTGAATTTTTAACATTTTCCTCTCTCAGGGCAGCCCGTAACAAATTATTTACATTTCTTTCTTCATCCAATTGCTTTTGCAAAACTTCAACTAGATTTTGGAGGGAGTCTATGATAGCATTTTCCTCACTTCTCCGCTTAAAACGGTTTTCTATGGCTGCTATGAGGCAAGCTCCCAAAACTGAGCAGAGGATGGTTTTATTTGTGCCCAATTTGAATTTTGATTCATGTTGCAGAGAACATATTCTATCTACGATATTTTCCAAGTTAAACCAATTGTTCTCTGCCCAAGTTTCTCCACCAGGTGATGGTTTTGCATTGTGTTTAGCAAGCAAGCATGTAAAAATCAGCTTTTGCTTTAAGGTTGAGTGGTTCACTCATGTTTGTGTGAAGGGACCAAAACTATACCAGGGAGTGGTGTGTAAACTCAAGCAATGCAAGCACACAGACTCTCAGTGTCCCTGTTCGTTCCCTGGATAGTTGAGGAGACGGGTTTTGTCTGGAAGGCACTGCTTAGTTGCAATCAAGGCCGCCTCCTCCTTTCCAGACATGCACACACACACGCACACACGCAAGCAAGTGTTTTTTTTTGTGGGGACCAGAACCTAGAACAGGGGAAAAGCCACTCAGCCCTCGCTGAGCTGCCCCTCACTCCCCTGTGTAGGCGAAGGGACAAGGTCAGCCTAGGAGGCCCTGCGTAATTGCAATCAAGATTGTCCCTTCCGTCCTAGGCAGTTCAAAAAACACACAAATACAACAACACAACAAACAACAATTCTTTTGTTTTGTGGGGGATCAACACTACTACAGGGAAACCACAATTACACGACCTCTTGTCATGCTCCCCCCTTTCCCTGAGCAGTCGAAGGGGCTGTTCTGTTTGGGAGGCCCTGCTTAGTTTCTTCAAGAAGCCCCTTCTCTCCCAAACAGTCCTAGAGACACACAAAATACATAACAATAACAGTCACCTCTGCTTTGCACCGAAAAACCTTTTTGTGTCGATTCTGGAGCCAAAAATGCTCAATAGAGCGTGAGACTTGCTCGTTGGGCGGGTGTAGTTTGCGAGAGATTCGAATCACATCCCTTTCGGGGCAGACTCTTTCTCCCCTAATACAGACTACACAGACCCTGCAAAAAAAAATCTCACTGGCTACCAGAATCCTGCCGACTACGCCAATTATGTCGCGACCCGCCCCAGATGAACGAGTTATGCGGTGATTTTAAGGTGCAAAAATAACCACTACTGGCACAGAGGATTTTACAGCATTCCAAAATCAATCACTTTTGTTTATTAAATCACAACAGAAAGGGTATTGGTATTGAAGGGGGTCCCGGGAAGAAGAGGAAAAGATAAGGAAAAGAAAGGAAAAGGAGATATAGGTTTGGGGGGGTTATAGCTACCGAGACGTGGTGCTTGCTTTATCGGAGAGTCCAGCTGTCCGTCGAAAGCTCGCCAGATCACGCCCGGGGAGATCTCAAAAATCACAGCTGAAGCTGGTCTCTAGTTATACCCTTTTTCGTTGGGGTAAGGGGATAATTACAACTGCGTCGATAGCTAGGACATGTAGTCTAAGTTCTTAGCATTAAATGAGAGCCATTGTTTTCATAGCTCAGTGGTCGCGCCTGTGCTTGAGTTGAGCAACTTTTTCTCCCCCGCTCCCACTGTGCACACCCCCTCGAAACTGGGAGGGGGTTTGAGTCCCAGTCTTCGGGCAAGGGGGTGCAAGGGGGGTCCTCTGCAGGAGGATCATGTCCTTGATGAAGGGACTTGCACCTCTGGTTGTATCACGATGGTGAGGAGCAGGCAAGGGGGGGAGGTCTTCCAGAAGAGGGGCGCTTCCCGGATCTCAAGCCAGCTGGGCCAGGAGGTGGGGAGAAAGTCCAATCCATTGTTCAGAGAAGGGCAGAACGGCCTCCGAGTTCAGTGTGGCGTGCTATGCAAACAGTCAAATGGTGTACTGAGAAGCACATGATTTTTCCCTCTACCAGTCCAGCGGTCACAGTGGTCTCCCAAGGCAAGCGTGAGGCAGACAAAAAAAAATGGAGGGTATTTTTGGATAGACTCTCACATACAGCTGTGCTGACACTGCACACAATACATTGTCCCTCAGATAAGAAAGATACCAGACGTACTCTGTTGCTCCAGGGAGTCACCCGCCATCTCCTGTTGCTGAGCAGCAGCTGGGTCAGCACGGGAGGTGAACCAAGGGCTCAGGCTCCACTTCTTCCGCTGGAGAGCAAAGGCTCCTTGGGACGGCGCTGCTGCTTCTGCAGCAGCTTCAGTGTCAGAGTCGGTGTAGATCTGAGACAAGAAATTAGTTGATGTCAGGAAGGTGTGGCAGAGATTGCCCTGAAGTGCAAGAGAGATTGCCATTTGAAATGCAAGCCCTTAGGAAGCTGCTGTTTCTTGTTCTAAAGGATGACTGCAGCAACAACCGCTCCACTTCCTCCCAAAGACTCCCCCTCCTAGGTCTGCAGCTACATTTGCAGCTCCTCATTCTAATGTTCTACCTCCTGCCATGAAATTCTCTTTTTCTGCACCTTCCTCGGGATGTGCTTATCCTGCAGCATCTCTGGATGGTTCAGTTCCTGGGCCTCATGCCAGCCTCGGGGCTCTTGGTTGCCCGTCATTTGCTGGAACTCTCTGCAGGCTGCCAGGTAGGATGGTGACACTTCCACCTCAAGTCAAACAGAACAAAGCAGTCAGAGACTACAGCTTGTCCCCGTCAGCCAGGAGTCATCGACTGGGAAGAAAGTCAAGAAAAGGACAGGAGCAGATTATTCACAAGGGATACAGACAGCTTGTAGCTCATATTCCAAATCTGTGTGAGTGACCGTGTTCACCTGCAAAAACACCTCAAGAAACAAGGTCACCTGGAAGAAGCCAGCAGGATTTCATTCAGATGACTGCTGGCTAAATGGCCAAAGGAGTAATGCCACTGTCTAGAGCATCAGCTGAGATTCAGCAGAGCAGGAAGTGTCCTTCAGAGCAGCTCTGAGAGAGGCCTCATCAGGATGGCACTCAGAGGCATCAGCCCACCCCCCTGCTGCTCTGCACTGGAAAGGCAAGGAGGGCAGAAACCACCCCTTGGGTGACTGCAGTGGCTATTGCTATTTCACTCACTTGCTTTTCTAGAGCCTTTTGGTCCATAAGGAGGCGATTAATTTTCTCTTTGATGATTTTAATTTTTTCATGTAGCCTCTTCCTCCTTGTCTTGATCCTAGCCTCAGTTTCCTGCAGCTGTGCCTGCATCTGTTTGTCAATTTTCTGTAAACAACAACAAAAAGGACTCTCTTTCATGAGTGGAGTGGCTGCCATTCCTTCATTCACCTGTTTTTGTGTATTGCCCCTCTGCATAGGGAGATTCTTCTCTTGGATGTCTTCATTCCTCCTCTTCGCTGCCATGATGTCACTCTGAGCTTCAGGCAGCTCTGCTTTTTGCTCTGCCTGTACACACAAAAGCAGAGCAAGTGACTGAGACCTGCCATCAAGCTCAGCTTTTCCCTCTTTTAGCCTCAAAATCACATTTATTCAGCCCCTTCTTTCTGCTTCCCTACCCAGCTCTGCTTCCACTGTAACCATCCTGTCCTGGTGCTGATCTCTGCAGATTCCAAGGCTCTGTCCTTTCAGTGCCTGTGGGACTTCCTGGCCTTCTCAGTCCCAAGAGCTCTGGTTGATGCCCCTCTTCCTGCCCTTCCCTCTGTCACCTGGCCAGTCAGGCTTACCTGGCCATTCTCCTGTGGCTCTTCCACCTGCTGCCTGAGCTGCTCTTCCTGCTCTCGGCCAGGGAACAGCTCTCCCTGAATCTGGCATGGCATCTCAGGTAAGGCAGTCTGCTCCTGCTCTTTCTCTAGAAGCACCTGCACAGAAAGCAAGAGAAGAGGGGTTTCAGCTTCCCATACTCCCTTTGTGGGCCAAGACTCAAAGACTGCTGGGCTCACACGTTCCCAAAGCACTGTGCTGCTGCTCCCCTGGGTCGTTCTCTGCCCGAGGGGAGGCACAGATTCCAAAGTGACCCTGGCCCTACAATCAGGGGCCATCTGGGACTGAAGCTCCAACAGCCTCTCAGGCAGCTGACAGGGAAGGGGTGGCATTTCTCAAGGGTCTGGTGAGGGCCTCCCTCTGCTTCTGCCATGTCCTCTTTGTCTTTCAGTAGTGACTGACACCCCGCCCTGTCCCACAGCTCCATCCTGGTTCTGCAGGTGGCTTCCTGGATGAGCCCACCCCTTGTGAGAGGCACTTCTGGAGTTCATGTTCTCTTCAGGCCTGCACCAGCATTCCTCCTTCCTGACATCCACACTCCTGTTAGAAAACCTGGTCATTCAGGAGATAAGGATGCATGCAAAGATCTCTGATGGAGGTCACAGAGCCTCTATGGCCACCCCAGTATGTGGAGGAGGACCAAGGTGTTTCTTCTCCCTCTTTTGTCAACTGAGAATTCTGACCAGCAGAAACAGAGACTCTCCTAAGGCCCCATTAATGAATGCACTTACACAGCCCTGGGGATGCCAGCCAAGGAAACCATGTGTCATGTATGGCATGGCATGTCACCAGACCAGAGTCACCAAACACCACCTAAACATGGCAAAATTTTGTTCCACCTCTCTAGGAGAGGCTGGAAGTAGGAAAAAGAAAAAAATTAACTGGAGACTGCTCAGGGCACAAGAGGCTGGAGGAGGAAAACAGCACTGAGGGAAAAAATCACCATCTCTGGAGAGGGGAAACATCTCTGCCTGCTCAGAATTGGTCAACTGGGAACTTACATTCTCTAATCTCTCTCTAGGTTTTTTTTTGAAAGGGATGCTTTAGGTGACCTTTGCATCTCCAATGGCCTTGGACCAGAGTGTTATAGAAGATTCTGAAAATTATGTTAAATGTTTTAGTGATAGTTGTTTAGATAGATTAGCTAATTAGATAGAAAGATAGATAGATAGATAGATAGATAGATAGATAGATAGATAGATAGATAGACAGAAATCATTTGTTTATTACTGAAATCTCCCTTTACTGTACTGTCCTCTGTTGCTACAGACATCAAAACTTGGTAGCCAGTGCCCCGCTCAGCTACAATCCTGAATTGCTGTCCTGTTGCTTCAGTAACCCACACTCCTGGGGAATCTGGAGCGTGTGGGTCCTTATGGAATGCAATCAGAGCCAGAGCATTGCACTGGGAACTGCACTCTTTGTGCATCTGTGCTCAGACAAGTTCTTCTCTTGGACTCAACCACGCTGATGGTGCTGAAGTGGCTGGAATCAGAAATGCAGCCCAGCCCCTCCCAGCTCCTGTGATCTCTGAGCAGCAGCTGGAATGCAAAGCATTGATTTCCTGCTCACTTCCCAAACACAACACACGCTGATTGCCTGGGCTGCAGAAACTGACAGGCATTGTTAAGCTCAAAATGATCTGTAAGGCCATATGGGCTGGCCTAGAACCACAAAAGCTCCTTCTGCATCAATGTCCCTGCACCAAACGATGAGTTTTCATGCAAAAATACTGCATTCCCCAGAAGTGACACCTTGGAATAAAAACTTCGAGCAGAACGAGTCCCAGTACTGTATAAGGGCAGGAAATGATTGCGAAAAGAACCTTAGTTGGGAGAAAAAGAAAATGAATAAGCCTCCTCCTCCAAGTAAAGCAAAAAATAACAATTAAAAAAAAGGGAGGGAAAGTCAAGTCTGAAAGTGGCTAAATATTTGAATGCACTGAGGAGATTCTCAAGATCCCTCAAGAGCCTCCCATTGTGCAGGCTAAAGCTCCCTCAGCACCTCCTCACTGGCCTTGTGCTGCACCCCCTTGCCCAGCTGCCCTGTCCTTCTGTGCACACGCTGCAGCCCCTCCATGACTTTCTGCTTCCCAGGGCCCACAGCTGCACACAGCACTCCAGCTGTGGCCGCAGCGCTGCCCAGCACAGGGCCACGCTCACTGCCCTGCTCCTGCTGCCCCACTGCTGCTGACACAGGCCACCGTGCCCTTGGCCTTCTTGGCCACCTGGCCACTCGCTGCCTCATCTTCAGCTGCTCAAGGCCGCCAGCCCTGCGTCCTTTTGGCCCACGCAGCTCCCCAGCCACAAAGGTGCCCATTTCTCTTCAGATACAGCAGGCACCATTGCAAGGTGGCCTTCCTCTTTGGAGCAACACAAGACAGCGGTCAAGGACTTGCAGCTTCACCCCCACTCCAGGCTCCAAGGCACTTGCCAAAGCTGCAGACTGCACCAAAATATGCATCAACAGCAACTGGCCGCTTCTGCTTTTTGCCTCACAAGAAGGCTTCGCAACTCCGCACTTTGTTTCTTTGGCCACGCGGGACAAGCATGGCCTCCCACAGCTGTGTGGACCACACAATCCTCCCCTTGCAGCTTATCAAAAGCCTAAAGACAGCTGGCCCAAAAGAGACTGTGCAAGTGAAGAACTACTCAAGGAAAATGCAGACCGCTTTCACAAGCCAAACACACCTTTCCAAAAAGGGAAAAAAAAAAAAAAAAGCCAGGGCACCTCCAGCACTACCTCCTTTGCCCTTGGCCATAGCACTGCAGAAGCCAAGAGACAGAGCTTCCCTGAGCCAAGCAGCCAGATGCTCTCCCAGAGGCACCAGCCCTTTGCTGCCTCAACATGACAGCTCAAAGGCCAAGTTCTGTGGTCGCTGCCTGGAGGACATCCCGAGCTCCTGGCAGGACTCCAGCACCCAGCATCCTCAGCCAGCAACAGCAAAGTGCTGGCTGCTCCAAAACTTGCAGCTCTGCCTTGCACTAAAGACAGCACCACACACAACTGGCACTTACAGGTTCAGAATATCCAGGCTCTGGTGGGACCACTGAGAGAGGCTGGCGATCATCCACCTCAATTTGCTCCTCTCTGGCTTCTTCTCCAGGAGCAGCGGGAGCAAGGGGAGAGACGGCTCTTGGTTCTGTCATCTGTGAGAAGAGAGGAGCATGAGGCACAGGCCATTTCCTACCATGTAGAACCTCATTTCTTTTCAGATCTACCACCACATCTTCTAAGGAAAAATCATAATATTTCATAGTGACAGAGGGGTTCTAAGTCACAGCCACCAAATTAAAATGGGCCAATTCAACAGCACTCTAGATGGATATGAAGTTGATTTTCCTCCCTGGCTGCTATCAGCAAGCAAGGTCGTCTTGGCAAAATGGAGCTTTTAGTTCTTGAAAGCTCTAAAATGGAAAACTAGGAAAGCGACAGCAACGCCTTTGCTACTGTTGCTGCAGATGTGGAACACTAAAACTGGATCAGAATCCCATCCTGGGCTGGAAAAGGGCAGGAAACATTGTGCAGAAGCATCTTTGCTTGCTGGAAAAACAGGAAAATGAACAGGCCTTCTCTTCCTAACAAAACGAGCCAACAAATGACAAGATGGAAGCGTCACCCACTCCAGTGTCTAAAGCCTTTGGATGCAGTGAGGGGATGTTTGGCGGTGAAACAGCCTGTGTTCTGAGCACTGTCATGCAGGGATTGATGGAAGTCTGCCTGGAGGTCCCTCAAGAGCCTCCCATTGTCCAGGCTAAAGCTCCCTCAGCACCTCCTCACTGGCCTTGTGCTGCACCCCCTTGCCCAGCTGCCCTGTCCTTCTGTGCACACGCTGCAGCCCCTCCATGACTTTCTGCTTCCCAGGGCCCACAGCTGCACACAGCACTCCAGCTGTGGCCGCAGCGCTGCCCAGCACAGGGCCACGCTCACTGCCCTGCTCCTGCTGCCCCACTGCTGCTGGCACAGGCCACCGTGCCCTTGGCCTTCTTGGCCACCTGGCCACTCGCTGCCTCATCTTCAGCTGCTCAAGGCCGCCAGCCCTGCGTCCTTTTGGCCCACGCAGCTCCCCAGCCACAAAGGTGCCCATTTCTCTTCAGATACAGCAGGCACCATTGCAAGGTGGCCTTCCTGTTCTATAACCACATCTTCTAAGTAGATATCATAAAGTTTGATAGGAACAGAATTCTAAGGGACTCTGACTAAATTAAAATGGTCGAATTCAACTGTACAGGAAATTGTTCTTATTTAAGTATTCCACCCTATCTGCTGTCAGCAAACAAGGTTCTCTCTGAAAAAGTAGGTTTTCAAAGCTCTGATATAGAAATTTAAAATATCCATTTCTGCCTTTGTTATTTTTCTTGCAGGCATGAAAATGGATTTTCTTTCAGCCTTCCTAGCTGGCCCTCTACACTCTATTGCTACTGGCCAAGCTCTCAGATTGCTCTACAATTCTTAAACACCAGGAACATGAAATGTTCCTTTCTCACTCACCTCAGGATCAGCACCTCTGAATACATGTCTCAGGTGACCTGTAGTGGGAAGGGAAAATGAACCAGATGCTGTCAGAAAACTGCCTGGACCTCTGAATCCCTCAGAACAAGTCAACTCAAACAGAGATGATTTCCCGTTTCACAACATCCCTCCAGGAGACACGTTTCATTCACACAGCCAGCAAGGGATCAGGACAATATTCTTGCTTGTGCCTACACTTCAGCCTGTTTTGCCAGTAAATGGATACAAACATGACCAAGAAAATGCAAATTCTTCTTTAACACTCAATGCTCCTGTTCTACCAAAGACATAAAACAGCTTCTAAAATCCCCTCCTTCAGGTCCTTTTTTTTTTTTAAATCAGTTGCATGCACCAATTCTCATTAACTTGCTTGAAACAGTTGCTCAGAAAAGCTTCCCCAAAATCCCCCTGAGCTGTGGCAGACACTCACTGCTTTAGAGTTTGCGTTTCCTTGCAAAGGGAATCACTATTTTAGCACTTGGCAAAAGCTCAAGTTAGACAGTCAAATCCTTTCAGGAGAAACTGTAGAAAGAAAGAAGCTTTTCCTGAATTCTGGGAACAACTGCAGAGTTTTTAGAAGGCCTTCCCTGAAGGTCTGCCAGTCTACATTTTCAAAGCTGTCTTGCTTGTCCCAGCAAACTGAGGAAATGACAGACTCTGCTGCCACAGACTCTCCCGTGGAGGGAACAGAACCCCTTCAGGTTCCCCTGCAAATGCTGCCCCGGTGGCTACAGACACCCCCTTTTTAGCCTGAACCTCTTGACAGGAGCTTTACCAAACCAGTGGCATCCTAATGCTCTTTCTCTTTCAAAATCAGAAACTCAGTCACTAAGAAAGAGCAGGAAGACATAGAAAAGCCAGGTTAGGATACACCCTAACCTAAGTAGAATGGAAAACTCTACTTACGAACAAAGTGTGTAAGGTAATATGCGGAAAAACAAACACCATAAGCAGCAAAAGCTGCCGTGGCCACATGGTGCATCATTGTCCCAGTGCTGTGAAAGTTTTCTCCAACACTAGAAAAACAAATGTCCTGTCAGAGTGCAGCTGCCCTCTGACCAGTGCTCCAACCAGGAGGGTTCTCCTGATCTGAGCAAGGCCTAGGGCTGCTCTGACACTCAGGCCTTCCGTGCACCAAGGCAACCTTCTGATGTCACTATGACAAGGTGGCAACCATGCCCTGACATCACAAAGCAAACGCTCCGTGTTGGTCTGTGAATTTATGCAAAGCAATAACCAACCTTCCCTACAGCAAACACAAAAGAGCCTGGGAAGTTCTTCTCTGTCACAAAGCAGCACAAATTCCCCTCATGGGCCAAACCCTGCTGTTCAGGGGATCCAAGGGGAACTCCAAGAGTGCCCCAAGCACCTACAGCCTCTACCCCAGCTGAGCACTCAGATGGGACACAAGCAAAGGAAACCAGACCAAGAAAATGGCCCACAGCATTGCAGATGTGAGAAATTACTCTCACTTTTAAAATTTTAAAGGTTTAGTCAACCTTAACAAAGGACTGAAAAAGGAAAAATTACAGCATTGGCAGTCTCTGTGACTAGCAGCCATGTGCTCATCTACAAAAAGGATGCTCTGCCTTTTACACCCTTAGCCCCTCTAAAAGTTTTGTCAGTCAACTCTTTCTCTGCTGTCCATTGGTGGAGATTACTTTCTTGCATCTTGACTGGAGGTCAGCTGTTGTTACACCCTGCCTGCTGGTCACAAGCCAGCCCTCCCCAAATGCCCTGACTCCCAAGGCTATTACAAGGGGGACAGGAAAGAGGACTATGGGAGGATATATTACAATACCATCACTACACATTTGAACATCCACATAACATCTACTTCTTAATTGTCAGAGCCAACCATTGCATTACTCATCTAGAACACACAGAACCAGGAGAGAAGCCACTGTTGGCATCACAGCTGAAATGCTTCCTAACAAATCTCCCCACATATTTGCACCTTTATTGGACATGCCCAGGGCTCTGGTGCATGTACATCTCTGCCTTTCTTCCCCTTTGGAAGCAGTCAAACTGGCAGCATCTGCCCACCAGCAGCAGCTGCTCCAAGCTGGGAACGCGACTGGCGGTGCTGATTTCCAGAGGCTTCTGTGTCCCAGGGGAAGCCAAGGCAGGAGCGGGTTGAACGGTGCTGGCGCTGCTGCTGCTGCTCTGTGCCAGAGAGCCCCGGCTGGGCAGGGCACGGTGCCCACTGCGCTGCGGGCTCCTTCTCCTGCCAGAGCTGGGCACACCTGGGAACAAGGCAGGACAACTTGTGGGCAAACCAAGGGGTTTCTGGGGCTGCACTGCTCTGCACACACCCAGCTCACCTGCAGCACAGAATTTTAACCCTCAAACAGGTAAACCAGTGGGAAACAGCTGGAAAAGATTTCATTTTGACCTTTCTTACCTGCTCAACAGAAGTCTTCAAAATGAATGTTACCAAGCAGGGCCCGATCCCTGCTGCCAGCTCAGGGTTAGAAAAGAGGCAATCCTTGATCTCAGCACTGGGTGTGTGGGGAATCACTTCCCTAATACATGCACACCCAGCAATCTCACTTACTAGTTTGTATCCATGGATCTAAGACATATTCAATACTTTGCTGAAACTCACAGGCCAAATATTCCCCAAATTATTTGATTTACTGATTGATACTTATTGACTTATTGATACTTAAATCACTTCTCCAAATTTACTGACATGAGAATAGGAGTGTCCTGTAGGTCCCTGCCGGTCTTTGTCACAGGTTTGGGAGGAGACCCATGCACAAAATAACCCAGGACAAAACTGGGCTTGCAAAGCAAATTCATTCTATTTGTTGCAGTAGCAAATAATACATACCAAGCCCTGGATTCCCAAAAATCCGCTGAGCAGGAGAAGGAGATGGGCGTGGTGCTCGGCAGCAGGGGCAGGTAGGCAGTGCATTTTCAGGACATCCCTGGATCAAAACGCTGTGCATCTCATCCTTCTCACCCTTCCAGCTCAGAACCAGGCCTTGTATCTCCTGCTCAGGAGTGGAATTTCCCAGTTACAGCATCGGCTCACACATGGCTGGCGTGTGAGATGAGGCCAATGAATCAAGGATTTAAAAGAACTGGAAGAGTTAAAATTTTAGCAAGATTTAGTTAAGGGGAAAGAGTATAGCAAGAAGAGTAGAAATAATAAGGGATAGTTAATTTTTAGCAGATAAGGTAGTTAAGGCTAGGGTAATATATCACTTGCCTGTCTTTACTATGTTTAAAGAAGCGGGATGGGATGCGCATTTCTTTGTGACAAAGAAGAGGACCGTAGCCTGCACCTGGGCCCTGAAACTTCAGCTATAGCCAAGGGGTGCAAAAGCCTGCCAACAGGGCATAAGTAAAGAGGTCAAATTGAGGAAGACGTCTTGGCCTTCATCAGAAGGAGACCATTCCCCACTTTAAAACCCACCAACCCATGTGATGTGAAAGAATCTGCAAATGTGAAGGAACTTTGGACTCAATTATAATACATTTTAATACAAAGGGGGTAGGTGGGGTTACCTAATGAATATGTATTAGTCGTTTTGGGAATTATATGAATATGTAAGACATTTTAGATAAGTAGAGAGCTGGAGCTGGTGATTCTTCACATGTCTTTAGGAGACAACTCCTCGTGTGCCTGGCGCTGTAATAAACATACCACCTTCTAACTTTAACTGTGGCGAGTTCTATTCCACACTTCATTTGGTGACTGCGGCAGGAACGCTTCTCTGCTCCAGCGAGAACAACCGGGCTGTGGACGTCTGTGGGCGCTGCCAGGACATTCCTTTCCTGGAGGCACCTCCGCTCTCGGCTGTTCCTCGTGGGGGACAGTCAAGACTGCTGGGACTGTGGAGAAAGGGAATGTTTAACTCTGTATAAAGTAACCCATAAGGCATATGCAGGGGAAGGGCTGTTCATAAGGCACACAGAGATGTCCTGTGCACAACGTACGCCTGTACAGTTTGGGTTTGGGTCTGGCTGCTGGCAGAAAGGATTTGCTGTGTCAATAAGGACCTGCTAGCAATTCTGGGGGTGAATTGAGCAAATCCTGTTTTATTGCTGCTATTTTTCCTGTGTGTTGTAATTGTGGTTGTGTTTTCAGTGTGTGAATGTTTGAGGAAGATGATGTGGGTGGATGCTGATGTGGTGTATGGTGTGTGTTGTGTTGAGAAAAGTGAGCACTCTGTCCCCTCATAAAGAGATACTCCTTTCCTGGTGAGCCTGTGTGTGTGGACTTTCTAGTTGCAGGGGTTGGTACTCCCTGGTACACCTGGTGCTTGGGTATACAGGGGGTTGAGTGGTTTTTCCCACATTGTGGTCATTTGGGACTGCATGGTTGTGTTTGGGGAGATTTTAGGATTTTGTTTGCAACAAGTGCAGCAATTTATGCAGAAAACTACAGTGTGGTGATTTATTATGTTGAACTATGGTAGTTCCTTTTACTGCCCCCCCCTCCCCCAGGGTTTAAAATCTCCTGCCACGAGGTGGACGCTCTCTTTCCTCCCCTGGACATCCTCTTTCCTCTCCTGGACACTCCCTTTCTCTCCTGGAGTTGTTCTCCATTAAAGCTGTGGGACTTTGGTCCCAGGAAGAGAGAGCGCCTCTCATCTTTTGCTTTTGTCCTTGTCAGTGTCACTGGGTCCAGAGCTCACCAAACTGATCCCCCACGAGGTGAAAACTGACAAATGGCCCCACATACACAGCTCAAAAATTGGCCACATTTTTGATGGACTGGGGTGTTCGCCACACTTTTGGAATTCCCTATTCCCACACAGGTCAGGCAATTGTTGAAAGGACGCACCACACTCTAAAACCATTCTAGATCAACAAAAGGGGGAGTGGCCCAAGCAACACCCCAGATGAGGTTGAGCAAAGCTTTAGATGTCTTTATGTTTTGAATAGCTCATTTGCAGGACCTAATCCTCCAATTTTTAGGCACTTTTCAAACAGCACACAGGAAAAATTGAAAGAAAATCCTTCAGTTTTGATCAGAAACCTTGAGTTAGGACAAATTGAAGGACCATTTCCACTAATCACTTGGGGCAAAGGGTATGCTTGCATTTGCACAGGTGCCGGACCTAAGTGGGTCCCCGCGAAGGACGTGAAACCGTCTCATACACAAGAGCGCACCGACAATTCCACCAGCAGGGAAATGAGCACGCAGACGTGAGCCGCACGGAGAAAAGACGCGGCTCATGCCAGACGTTCCCTGTTCAACCTGTGAAAGCTACAAATCTTGAGTTTGATGTTGATTTTTGGACTGTGAAAATGGTTTGTATCATAGAGCTCTTTCAGCAAAAGCGTGGTGTTCATTGTGTTCAAAAGAATTCTAAGATATCCAAATTTTTAAAAATTGAAGGTTAGAGGGACAGTTTAGTGCCCTATAGTTGGCCAGTCCCTGAACAAGTGCTAAAAGATTTGCTTGAGAACTGAAATAGATGGGAAGCTTTTGCCAAAAACCAGCTGAACAGGAACATGGAGCTTGATCAAATGATATACTGGCACTTGTTGGTTTTGCTTGCTTGCTTTTGCATGCATATATGCCTGGAGATCAACCAAAAATGAATGTTTGCCTTGCTTTAGCCAAGTCAGCAGGCTCAGACACCATGTGTTTGACCAATTTGAGCCCAGACAAATCCTTTGCAACCTGTTTGGTCGGTGTGCCTGTGCCAGCCAAGGAGTAGCCAATACCCAATCGTGACAAATATTGGTGTGAGGCTGCCAACGAGACCAATCCCATAACCAGCTGGCATCACTGGGCCCCTGATTTTCTTAAAGAACCTTCTGAACCTCAAGAATTGGAATTCTTGGTTCATTGGTGATGGAATTTTGTGCTGAGTTTCAGTACCAGGGAGATCCACAGTTAAATGTTACTCCCCATCATCCTGAGGACAGATACTCAAGTTTGTGGTGCAATTGTACTACCCTAGTGTCCCCTAAGGGTGAAACTGATGACGACTAGATGACTGAGATGAGTCCCCACGACAATGAGCAACAGAATATTGGCTCATTTGTGGAGATAGAGCCTGGCAGGACATTCCCTCAAAAATTAAAGGTGGCCCATGTAGCATCAGACAACTCACTGTGATAGCACCTATTGTTAAAAAAGCCATCAAGAGAAAACACAGAGAAAAAGATTTGCCCATCATTATAAAGAAAACTGTAATAGCAATTTCAGACCCTAGGGCCCTGCAAAATGAGTTCCATCAAATTTATTTCTACATCAACTTGCCTTGGGTGAGGCATTGAAACCATTATACTGATTGGGGTGTTGGCTGAAGAAAGAAGACAGTGCTACTTCCATTGCAATTAGTGACATGATGACTGATGTTAGTGCTGTCAGACATGCAACCTTACAGAACAGAGCAGCAATTGATTTTCTTTTACAGGCACATGGGCATCGTTGTGAGGAATTTGAAGGACTGTGTTGCATGAACCTGTCTGATCACTCTGAATCCATCCACAAAAGCATACACAAGCTGAAAGATTTGACAGCTCCAATTAAAGAAGATGGTGGGTCATGGTTAGATGATTTGTTCCAAGGATGGAGCTTTGCACCTTGGCTAAGGGAACTTTGTAGAATAGGTCTCTCTATGTCTTGGGTGTTTTGGTAGTGATACTAGTAGTAATACCTTGCATACATTCGGTGTATGCGACAAATGATGGACAAACTTATAGTTGTTGGGTAGAACTACTGTCAATATGCTTCTGCTTTGTGTGATTGGTCAAAAAACTTTTAAAGTAAGTTGTACCATTAAGTTCATTGTCTGCTGCAAGGTATGTGAGCTGCTGGCATCTTCCCATTGTCACAACCATGTAATGAGACTGATGCTGGAAAACAAACAGCTTGAGGCACGTTCCTCAGCAGTCCTGTCCCATTTGTGATTTGTACATAGACCCCTTGCCGGCAATAGTATATAGATATTAAATTACATATGTGATAAATAATATGTATTATTTCATTCAATTTTCAATCTTTTCATTTCATATAGATTTGATTTCTTCCTCCAGCTTGGGAGTGTGATGATTTACAAGAGTCCAAAACCTTCTGCCCAAACAGCAGTCAGCCCCCGGGTGTGTGCATGCACACCCACCCACTGTGCTTGCTCTTCTCAGCATCTTGGGACTGCTGTTTGCACAGAATTGGGAGGAATTTAACTCGACAGAGCCACGAGGGGGTGTCCAGCTTGTCATGAACACTCGTGTGGCAACGAACAACACAGAGCTCTCAAATCACATTATCACATGCCATTTCATTCCTGCTGGGCACTGCGGAACTCTTAAGACACAGAAAAGGGGTGGAAAACATTGGCATCATGCTACTGCTGGTATCCTCCTGGAGGAAAATCTGTTGGGTTTCTTAAGGTGGTAGCTTTCCAAAACCTAGGAAAACTGCTCAGTAGTGGTAGCTCAATTGTGAATGGTTTTCTTGACTTGGCAAAGCTGGGGTGTTAACAATGGACTCTGTCCTTGGTTCAAATCACCTGCCCTCACCTGCAGACAAAAGCACCACCACCACCACCACCAGCTACATCAGTCAATTTTCTGAAAAAGCTGTGTTAAATTTGGGAGAAGAAAGGAAAACACATCAGACACTGTGGATTATTGGCAAGACTCTGAGGAACAGTTCCAAAGCAAAGGGCAGCAGCTTCTCTCTGGGGCACTCCTTGTGCTCCAAGGCAGCCGGGCTGCCCTGGCTGCCCAGGACCCTGCGCTCCGTGGGCTCTGCAGAGCTGCACAGCGGGGAGGCAGCTTCGGGCACCTCAGCCCCTGGGCAGGAGTGGCTTCTTGCTCTGGAGGGCTGCCTGTGGGCAAAAGCAGGGTGCTGGCCTTCTGCTCTTGGCCCCAGCCTGGCCTTGCAGGGCTCATCCTGTTCCCTGTTTCAAATGTGCTAAAGACAGACTTGTTTGTTCCCAGCTCTGCACAGGTGTGATTTGCACCACAAAATACTGAAGGACTAAGGCCTGAACAACAGACCCTGACTGAAGCCTCAAGAACAGGACCTGAGCCAAAGCTGCCCTCTAGATGACCTTCCCAACCCAACGTTCTATGAATCTGCTCCTTAACCAAGTGTTATTATCAAAAGGATTTTTGGATCCATGCAAGGCTATAGCGGGAGGCCCTCTGCACCCCCTTCTTTTGGAAGAAGTGGCGCTGGCCCTGAGGGCGGACCTGTGGGAATAAACCTTCAGGGTGCGGGGGCGTTTCTCTTCCCCTCTCTTTCGTCTGCTTGCCACGGCCCCGAGCCTGTGCCAGCAGCCTGAGCTGAACTAAAGAAAGAGCTGAATTGTTTCAGCTGAATAGGCTGGCTTGCTAGGAAAAAAGCTGAAGGACTTTGGCCTGAACAACAGACCCTCGGCTATTGGGTCTCTGCCAGGAGACTTGTTTTACTGAGCTAGATGGGCATTCCCATGATAATGTTCATGTATCTGAGAGGTTCCCCACTATTATTATCAAAAGTGGCGCATACGACGTTCGCACACGGATCCTTTGAGATTCCTACTTTGAGCATCGAAACCCCCGGGGCTTCAGTTAATTGCTGTTCCTTGGGCCCGCCGCTGGGAAAATGGACTTTTCGTTTTAGAATGAGACTTCTTTCCCAGCGGTCAGATTCGACCCTCACCCTACCATCTGAACATAGACTGTTCGAGGAGATCTGACTAAGCAGACGCCTTCCACAGAATTCACCCCAAAGGATTGGTATGTATAATTAACAATCTTGTGTCCCTTGGGGGGTTCTGATTGTTTTTGAGTTTTTTTTTTTTTTCTGTTTTTCTGTTGGAAGGAATATGGGTGCCTCTTTACGCACCCCAAAGCTTTCTGATATCGAGAGAGAGATTTATTTAACCATTGTAGAAATTCTATCTACTAACAACTTTTCCTTTTCTTCTGGTAAACTTTCAAAAAGCAGTCTTAAGCGATTTATTTTATGGATTACCTCGCATTTTCCTGAAACTAATAAGAACACTGTTACTGACGATTCCTTTTTGGGACAAAATTGGCAACACTCTCTATATAACTCAAACTAGACAAGATTTCTCTGTAACTAATTTCTTGCCTTTATTTCATTTTATAACTAAAAGTGTTCAGAATTTTAACTCGAAAAAACTCTTGCAAACGAGTTCTGGCAGTGGCCTTTCGAATGCAAATGGCTCAGTGATAAGACTCTGCTAATCAGCCCAGCCACCACTTTGCCCGCGGGCTCTGAGATAACTCTTTCCTCCTCCTACTGCCATGGGTCCTGGGGGCTCGACCCCCACCCAGTTGCTTATCTATCCCGCCACACATCCTGCCTACCCCTGTCCTGGCTTCTGGTCCATCCCAAGTTTTGGCAGCCAGCTTCCTGTCCTCATGCATCCCCCCCACAGTCCCCCTCCCGCCCCTCCCCGCTCTCCTCTGGTTGGCGTCTCCGCCCGTCCTCCTCCGTTTCCCCCCCCACCGATCCTGTTCCGTGTTGGCCCCTCCCTGCTCGCTTCAACCCAGGACCTGCCCCCCCGTCCCCCCCCCTTTCCCGGTTCCCCCCGCCTCTGTTCCCCCCTCATCCTGCTGTGGTGGCACCCACCCCCACCTCTTCTGCCGCCCCCGCCCTCCGCCTTTCCTGCCGGCTCTGTCCCCCACCCCTCCTGTCCTCAGCCTTTCCCGGGACTGGAGAATTTCACTAGTTCCGTTCAAACACCTATCAATCCTGTAACCGGGTATTTCAATCCGCAATTGGAGCAGCGTGCCCCGACTCCCTATCCCTGCACCCCACCCTGTTCAGCCCCCCTGTCCTCCTCCCGCGCCTCCTCAACACCCCTCCCTCCCCGAACGGAATTTCAGAAACCCCCAAGTTATGAAAACCCCCGACCGTCCTTGCTGTGCTTCTACTCTGGTGCCAATAAGCGCCACCCTCTGACCAACTTTTGAAACCCTTGAAAAACGTTTCTAAGCGATTAAAAACATAAATCCAAATTAATAATCCAGTCCTCCTCAGAGGCTTCCTCCAGTGAATCAGATTCTGAAACGATTCATTCAGATCCATGGGCTTTCATTAAAATGGAAGTTGTCAAAACTGGTGATTGGGATCTTGCACAGAAAATTAATGCATTTCCAGTCGAGTACTTGCAAGGACGAAGCGGTGGAGCTGCCACCGCTAAAAGGTGGACAGCAATTTGAATAAGGAATTAATACAATTAAGAAATATAGCCAAAGACCATGGCAGAAGTGCACATATCTTTAGAAATTTTCTAGAAGCTATGTTCTCTGCATATGTTTTACTTCCACATGATGTAAAAAATATTGCAAATTGTCTCCTCTCCCCAGCAGAATATATGCTATGGGAAAGGAATTGGAAAAAACATTTGAAAATATTATCAGATTCCTATGCTGCAGATGCTAATAAGACAAATTTTTCAGTGGATCAGCTTGCAGGTGAAGGTGCATTACAACAACCTGCTAATCAATTAGAAACTTTAACAAAAGATGCTTTACAAGATGTTGCAACTGCAGCAAAAACCTCTCTGCTTCTCATGCATGATGAGTCACTGCCAACAATGCATTTTTCTACTATTAAACAAGGGTTGGATGAAAGTTTCATTAAATTTGTAGACAGAATTAAAGATGCTTTGGAGAAACAGATTGAGAGTGCAGAGGCAAGGAAGGAACTCCTATGTAAGCTTGCTTTGAGTAATTCAAATGAAAGTGCAAAGCCATTTTGAGGTCCCTACCCGTGGATACAAACCCTACTATAGAGCAGATGCTAGAATGCTACGCGCGCCACATGTCCACTGAGAACACAGTGGCTCAAGCTGTTACTAAGGGTATTGCTGAAGGAGTTTCTGGGATTTATGCAGTAATGACTTCTAAAGACCAAGCTAAGTGCCATCACTGTGGTCAACTTGGACATTACATCAAGGACTGTCCTGAGAGATCACCCCCCGATACCACCGCTACCCTCATCAGAGACCCCAGATCCAGCAACGCCTCCAGCAGCGTCCGGGAACGCCTTGCGGAGCCCGGTCCAGGGCCCCGGGCGATGACAACAAATCAAAGGCCATTCAGACCCAACCACGCTTCAGCCCAAGGCGTTCCAGACCACAAGAAGAGGATTCAACCCACGGGACAACCCAGATGGGAACCCGCCGACAACTGGTAACTGCTTTGTCCATTGAGTTTACTAATGATAATGTCCACAGAATTCCCACTGGTAAATATGGACCTAAAGGTGATCCCTCAGACATTTTAATTACAGGGGACTCTCTTAATTGCCCAAAGGAAATATTTGTTGTTCCAGAAGTGCTTACGGTGATGCCAGGTCAAGAAATCCTCATCCAGGTATATTGTATGGACTTACCATTTTTCTTTCAAAGGGTACCCCAATAGCACAAGCTTTCTTGCTTCCAAAGAATCACAGGAACAGATACCTCTCAACCCTACAGCCATGTGGGTACAAGTCGTGGGAACATCCAAGCCTTTCATCGAGTGCGGCCTCACCTGCAAAGGAGAGTTGACCCACCTGCCAGGGATGCTGGACACCGGTGCTGACGTGACCATCAGAAAATCGCTCAGATTGGCCTAAGCGCTGGGGAGCTACAACCTGTTGCAGGTATGATTTCCGGGATTGGTGGAAATACAGTATCCATGAGGAGCAAGCACAACATCCTTGTTGAAGGTCCTGATGGTCAGATGGCAACCATCCGCCCATTTGTGGTAAGGGCCCCATCACCCTTTGGGGCAGAGACGTTTTATCCCAGTGGGGAGCCACTTTAAGCATTCCCACTGGGATTTTTCAGTGGGGCCACTGAGTTAGGGCGCTTCCTGAAACACCTCGACTCATCTGGAAAAGTGACAAGCCTATACATGTCCAACAGTGGCCCCTTTCTAAAATTAAGCGCGCCCTAAACGCTCTAGTGGAAGAACAGCTAGCTAAAGGTCACATCGTTGAGTCCGATAGCCCTTGGAATTCTCCTGTCTTCGTCCTACCAAAACCTGGGACAAACAGATGGAGGCTTCTCCACGACCTTCGCAGAGAATCAACGAGGTCATCGAGGACACGGGCTCTCTCCAGCCTGGTTTGCCCTCCCCATCGATGTTGCCTAGAGACTGGGAACTTGTTGTCATAGACATTAAGGACTGTTTCTTCAGCATTCCTCTACATCCAGATGATGCTCCTCGGTTTGCCTTCTCCGTTCCTCGCTCAACAACGAGGCCCCGCTCAAAAGATACCATTGGACCGTTCTTCCTCAGGGACTTAAAACGTCGCCGAGTATCTGCCAGTGGTATGTGGCTCACATCTTGTCTCCCATTCGGAAATTATTTCCAGATTCCATAATCTACCATTATATGGATGATATCCTGGTGTGCTTCAGACAAAACTCATTTGGACAACACAGTTAAAAAGACTATTGAAGCCATAGAAAAGGCAGGGATGGAGATTCGTGAGGACAAAATCCAGTACATCAAGCCATGGACTTACCTTGGAGTCCAGATCCGGGAAAGGACCATCGTACCCCAGCAGATCACTATACTTAATGATCCAAAAACCTTGAGAGACTTACACAGCCTGTGTGGATCCATCAACTGGGTACGTCCACTGCTAGGAATTACAACAGAGGACCTTGTTCCCTTGTTCAACCTTCTTAGGGGACCTAAGGAATTGGACCTCCTGCACTCTCACAGAAGAAGCCAGAGGTGCCATTGTCAAAGTCCAGGAAGCTCTGTCTTCACGCAAAGCTCATCGCTTCGACCCCAGCCTGCCTTTCCAGTTCATCATTCTGGGAAAAGCACCCCGATTCCATGGACTGATTTTTCAATGGGACTCTCAGCTTCGAGATCCTCTGCTGATACTAGAATGGATTTTTACAAGTAACCAGCCCACAAAGACACTTACCACCTACCAGGAGATCATAGCTCACCTAATAAAAAGGCTAGGACTCGCCTTCGCTCTCTTTCAGGTTGTGACTTTGAATGCATATACTTGCCAATAACTCTTACTGATTTTGAGGATCTGATCCAAACTAATGAGAGCCTTCAATTTGCCTTTAGACAGCAGCTACAGGTCGAACCACAGCTCAAATCCCAAAGCACAAACTTTTTTAATTCTAAGGAAACCTTTCATTTGATTCCAAAAAACGAATCCAAAGCGTTAAACCTCTTAAAGCTCTAACCCTCTTTACTGATGGTTCAGGGTCCTCCCACAAGTCAGTGATTACATGGAGAGACCCCCAAACTCAAGATTGGGAATCTGACATACAAATTGTACAGGGCTCACCACAGATTGCAGAATTAGCAGCTGTAGTCAGAGCTTTTGAAAGATTTAAAATGAACCTTTTAATCTGGTCACAGATTCTGCTTATGTTGCTGGTATAGCTATGAGAGCAGAACATGCTCTTCTTAAAGAGGTTTCTAACCCAAAGTTGTACCAACTGCTCTCTAAATTGGTACGCCTAATCTCCCACAGAAAGCAGCCTTACCATATAATGCATGTGAGGTCCCACACGGACCTTCAAGGTATTATTGCAGAAGGCAACAGGAAAGCAGATGCTTTAGCAATGGTTGTAGAAACTGCTAATATTCCTGACATCTTTGCCCAGGCAAAGCTGTCTCATCGTTTTTTTCATCAAAATGTGCCTGCCCTTAGGAGAATGTTCAAACTCTCAAAGGATCAGGCAAAGGCTATTGTGGCTACATGTCCAAACTGTCAGTCCTATCAGATACCATCTATGGGAATGGGAGTCAATCCCAGAGGTCTGAACAGCTGCCAGCTGTGGCAGACAGATGTTACTCACTTTGCACCGTTTGGAAGATCAAAATACGTGCATGTATCGGTTGACACATTCTCAGGAGCTGTGTTTGCATCATCACACGCAGGAGAAAATGCACTGCATACAATAAAACACTTTCTACTCGCTTTTGCCACCCTGGGAGTACCAAAGGAAATCAAAACAGATAACGGACCAGCCTACACTTCTCGTAAGTTAAAGGAGTTCTTCAATGCATGGGGCATAGCACACAAGACTGGCATACCTGTAAACCCCACAGGACAATCCATCGTGGAAAGGACACATCAAACCCTCAAAAGAGTCCTCAATCAGCAGAACAGAGACACGAAAATCACATCTCCAGTGGAAAGACTTTGTAAGGCTCTCTATGTCATCAATTTTTGAACTGTTCAGTTTCAGAGCCTGATCCACCAATACTTCGCCACTTTGCAAATTCCACCCAAGCAAAGCTTACTGAAAAACCACCAGTGCTCGTGAAGGATCCTGAATCACATCAATTTTTTCTGGGCCTTATCAGCTGATTACTTGGGGTAGAGGACATGCGTGTGTGCTACTGCCATCCGGTCCAAGGTGGTACCCAGGAAAAATGTAAAACCATACTTAGAATCTTCAAATACCGCTCCTGCAGATGAAGACAAGAACTCTCCTGAGGCAAACACAAGACCACCTCAGAACCAAACCAGCTCGGCCTGGAGAAGAAGAAGTCGCCGAACTCCCCTAACACCAGAACAGACCGCCCCTATCACAAGACAGCAGACAACACTGAGGACAACATAATGTCCTGCTGCATCAAGCCATAGATAGCCTTAACATGAAAGTGTTTTTTTGAATTATGTGTTGTTACTCTGTTTTTTTTGCATTTTAAATACCCTATTGTTCCTTTTCTCTAACTTTTAAAAATCCCTCTTGCTTTCTACCCACTCTCTCTCCCTTAGCATAACTTAGAAATTAAAAAAAAAGGGGGAGGACAGGAACAGGAAAAGATCTAGGCAAAAACCCTCTCATCATAAAAGCTAACAATTTTGTTTATATTCCCTATCAGAAGCCCTATTCCTGCCCAAAGATGAAAAATATCTCCGTTGGTGCTGTCCTCACTGCAGCCTGGATGCTCTTCACTGCACCGCATGTCTCCGGCTGGATCAGCCCCTCAGCCCAGTCATAATGTCTGGGTAACCTTAGCAAAAACGCTAAAACAGGACAACCTGTGCTTGTCCATGGGAAGCATTGATAACCCACTTTCCACATGTCTAGTAGGAATTCCCTTTGTTGCAGATGATTGGCCTTTTTATAACTCAGAGGTTCTTCGCACCACAGGTAAGAGACCCAATGTGGTTGATACTTGGGACGAGTGGACAAAAATTCTGCCAGATGATAATCAGGAGCCCCAAGAATTGGATCTATTGGGGTCCTCCATGGCCACATATTGCGTCAAATTTTACTTTAGACGTCCAAAAAATAGTAATTGGCCAGGAATTGACCAGAACAAAAACACATATCGAAAAGATGTATCACCAATTAACAAAGCCTATAACCCTCATGATTGGTGCAATTACACGGCTCGTGTGATCTCTGTGTCCTCGCTCCATCCCAAAGGTACTACCCAAGGGAATGTTTCTCATCTGTGGTGACAGGGTTTGGGCAGGGATCCCTTCCCGACTCCAGGAGGTCCCTGTACCCTTGGTAAACTTTCCACCCTTACTCCAAATATCACCCTGTTACATAATTGGAAAAAGGAAAGCGAATCAAAACGCCAAAAAAGGTCCTACACTGAATTTGATGAAAATTGTGACCCTAAATTGTATGATTGGAACAAACCGAAAAAAAGATTGCGGTCTCCTGTTTTGTTTTTACCATGGGTAGCTGCAGCTAAAGCCCTCGGTGAAATCAGTCACCTTGGGTGTTGGCTCAGTAAACAAGCTAATGCTACCTCTGCAGCCCTGAGTGATCTCTTAAAGGATGAAGAAACTACAAGACAAGCTTCACTCCAGAATCGAGCAGCAATCGACTTCCTGCTGCTTGCCCACGGACACGGCTGTGAGGACTTGAAGGAATGTGTTGCTTCAACCTCTCTTCACGATCGGAATCCATCCAGGCGAACATCCAGAAACTGAAAGATCTCGTGAAGGACTTGAAAGTAGAAACTATTCCAGACTGGGTTAATGAACTTTTTTGGGCATTGGGGATTAACAGGATGGGCTGCTTCTTTGGTTAAGGGAATTTTGCTGATTCTCCTTGTAGTTGTGATTGTGTTAGCTATGTTTTCGTGCCTTTTCCACTGTTTTTAAAAGAACTATAGGGAATGCCTTTTAGTAAAAACAGAAAGGGAGTTGTAGTGAACCCCAAGGATACAGGAAAAGCTCCTTGAGAATTGAATGCTGAGTCATCCCTGAGCGGGCGTTGTCCTGTTCCTCTCACCCGACCGTGTTGAGAACCTGTCCTTTAATCAGTTAAGACAATACTATTGTAACCCTTTTAGCTATTGGTCAGTTAAGGAATATGCTTAAACCTGCGGCCATTGGCTGGTTTTGGATCCATGCCAAGGCTATAAAAGAGCCCTCTGTACCCCTTTCCGGGGAGAAGAAGAATCGCTGTACCCTTCGTGGACATCCCGAATAAACCTTCACTGCGGAATTTGGCGTATTCTCTTCCCCTCTCTCTTTCTCGTCTACTTGCCACTGCCCCGAGGCGATCCTCCTAGCAGCCTGAGCTGAACTCACGAAAGAGCTGAATCACTTAAGCTGAATATCACTGGCTTGCTAGGAAGGAGCTCGGTGGCTTTGGCCTCGCTTATCTCAGTCATTGGGTCTCTGCTGGAGACTTGTTTTACTGAGCTAGCTGGCATTCATATGATAATAGTCGGGCTTACCCAGAGAGGTTCCCGTCACTATTATTATACCAAAGAGCCTAGCAAGAAGAGTACATCTCTTTTTGTTTTTGGTTTTTTTTTAATCTTCTCCAGGCTGCTGTTCATTCTCAAGGTTTTCTATCCTTGCCTGTCTTTACTATGTTTAAAGAAGGGTTCTGTTCTATCCTTTGCTCTGTGACAAAGAAGAGGACCCAGCCTGCACCAAAAGCCCTGGGAAAACCTGAACTCCTTGGGGTGCAAAAAGCCTCCCAATCAGGGCCATCAGTGCCAAGGACTGTCCCAAATTGAGGAAGACGTCTGATGCCATTTCATCAGGGGGAGACCATTCCCCAGTTTTTAATTTCACCAACCCATTGTGATCCTTGAAAGAAGAATCCAAATGTGAAGGAACTTTGGACTCAATTATAATACATTTTAATACAAAAATATCATAGTCAGTGTTACCTGGAATGAATATGTAACAGTCGTTTTGGGAATTATATGAATAGTAAGACATTTTAGATAATTTTACAGAGCCAGAGACTGTGATTCTTCACATGTCTTTAGGAAGAGCCCTCGTGTGCAGTGGCGCTGTAATAAACATACCACCTTCTAACTTTAACTCAAAAAATGGTTCTATTCCACACTTCATTTGGTGACCGCGGATAAGGAACGCTTCTCTGCTCCAGCGAGAACAACCGGGCTGTGGACGTCTGTGGGCGCTGCCAGGACATTTCCTTTCCTGAGGCACCCTTTCTCGGCATTCCTCGTGGGGACAGTCAAGACTGCTGGGACTGTGGAGAAAGGGAATGTTTAACTCTGTATAAAGTAACCCATTAAGGGCTCTCCGCAGGGGAAGGGCTGTTCATAAGGCACACAGAGATGTCCTTTGCACAACATTTCCGCCTGTACAGTTTGGGTTTGGGTCTGGCTGCTGGCAGAAAGGATTTGTTGTGTCAATAAGGACCTGCTAGCAATTCTGGGGTGAATTGAGCAAATCCTGTTTTATTGCTGCTATTTTTCCTGTGTGTTGTAATTGTGGTTGTGTTTTCAGTGTGAATGTTTGAGGAAGATGATGTGGGTGGATGCTGATGTGGTGTATGGTGTGTGTTGTGTTGAGAAAAAGTGAGCACTCTGTCCCTCATAAAGAGATACTCCTTTCCTGGTGAGCCTGTGTGTGTGGACTTTCTAGTTGCAGGGGTTGGTACTCCTGGTACACCTGGTGCTTGGGTATACAGGGGGTTGAGTGGTTTTTCTCCCACATTGTGGTCATTTGGGACTGCACTGTTGTGTTTGGGGAGATTTTAGGATTTTGTTTGCAACAAGTGCAGCAATTTATGCAGAAAACTACATGTGTGTGGTGATTTATTATGTTGAACTATGGTAGTTCCTTTCTACTGCCCCCCCCTCCCCAGGGTTTAAAATCTCCTGCCTTGAGGTGGACGCTCTCTTTCCTCCCTGGACATCCTCTTTCCTCTCCTGGACACTCCCTTTCTCTCCTGGAGTTGTTCTCCATTAAAGCTGTGGGACTTTGGTCCCGGGAAGAGAGAGAGCCTCTCATCTTTTGCTTTGTCCTTGTCAGTGTCACTGGGCCCAGAGCTCACCAAACTGATCCCCCAGAGGTGAAAACTGACAAATGGCCCCACATACACAGCTCAAAATTGGCCACATTTTTGATGGACTGGGGTGTTCGCCACTTTTTGAAATCCCTATTCCCACACAGGTCAGGCAATTGTTGAAAGGACGCACCACACTCTAAAACCATTCTAGATCAACAAAAAGGGAGGGCCCAAGCAACTGGGTCAGATGAGGTTGAGCAAAGCTTTAGATGTCTTTATGTTTTGAATAGCTCATTTGCAGGACCTAATCCTCCAATTTTTAGGCCTTTCAAACAGCACACAGGCAAAATTGAAAGAAAATCCTTCAGTTTTGATCAGAAACCTTGAGTTAGGACAAATTGAAGGACCATTTCCACCAATCACTTGGGGCAAAGGGTATCCCTTGCATTTGCACAGGTGCCGGACCTGGGAAGGGGTCCCCATGAAGGACGTGGAAACCGTCTCATACACAAGAGCGCACCGACACATTCCACCAGCAGGGAAATGAGCACGCAGACGTGAGCCCACGGAGAAGGGACGGCTCATGCCAGACGTTCCCTGTTCAACCTGGGAAAGCTACAAATCTTGAGTTTGATGTTGATTTTGGACTGTGAAAAATGGTTTGTATCATAGAGCTCTTTCAAAAAAGCGTGGTGTCCATTGTGTTCAAAAGAATTCTAAGATATCCAAATTTGTAAAAATTGAAGGTTAGAGGGACAGTTTAGTGCCCTATAGTTGGCCAGTCCCTGAACAAGTGCTAAAAGATTTGCTTGAGAACTGAAATAGATGGGAAGCTTTTGCCAAAACCAGCTGAACAGGAACATGGAGCTTGATCAAATGATATACTGGCACTTGTTGGTTTTGCTTCCTTGCTTTTGCATGCATATATGCCTGAGATCAACCAAAATGAATGTTTGCCTTGCTTTAGCCAAGCACAGCAGGCTCAGACACCATGTGTTTGACCAATTTGAGCCCAGACAAATCCTCTTTGCAACCTGTTTGGTCGGTGTGCCTGAAGCCAGCCAAGGTGTAGCCATTACCCAATCATGACAAACATTGGTGTGAGGAAAACGAGACAAAAATCCCATAACCAGCTGGCATCACTGGCCCCAGCAGATTTTCTTAAAGAACCTTCTGAACCTCAAGAATTGGAAAGCTTCTTCATTGGTGATGGAATTTTGTGTGTTTCTGAGTTTCAGTACCAGGGAGATCCACAGTTAAATGTTAGGCCCCATCATCCTGAGGACAGATGTACAAGTTTGTGGTACCAGAGTCAACCCCAGTGTCCCTAAGGGTGAAACTGCTGACGACTAGATGACATTGAGTCCTTTTGACAATGAGCAACAGAATATTGGAACATTTTTGGAGATAGATCCTGGGAGGACATTCCCTCAAAAATTAAAGGTGGCCCATGTAGCATCAGACAACTCACTGTGATAGCACCTATTGTTAAAAAGCCATCAAGAGAAAACAAAGAGAAAAAAGATTTGCCCATCATTATAAAGAAAACTGTAATAGCAATTTCAGACCCTAGGGCCCTGCAAAATGAGTTCCATCAAATTTATTTTACATCAACTTGCCAGGGTGAGGCATTGAAACCATTAGCCCTGATTCAGTTGTTGGCCCTCAAAGAAGACAGTGCTACTTCCATTGCAATTAGTGACATGATGACTGATGTTAGTGCTGCCCGGACATGCAACCTACAGAACAGAGCAGCAATTGATTTTTCTTTTACAGGCACATGGGCATCGTTGTGAGGAATTGGAAGGATTGTGTTGCATGAACCTGTCTGATCCTCTGAATCCATCCACAAAAGCATACACAAGGCTGGAAAGATTTGACAGTTCCAATTAAAGAAGATGGTGGGTCATGTTAGATGATTTGTTCCAAGGATGGAGCTTTGCACCTGGCTAAGGGAACTTTGTAGAATAGGTCTCTATATGTCTTGGGTGTTTTGGTAGTGATACTAGTAGTAATACCTTGCAGGGTGTGTCCTGTGGACAAAATGATGGACAAACGCAGGGCCAGTTGGTGGGTAGAACTACTGTCAATATGCTTCTGCTTTGTGTGATTGGTCAAAAAACTTTTAAAGTAAGTTGTACCATTAAGTTCATTGCCTGCTGCCGGGGATGTGAGCTGCCTGGCATCTTCCCATTGTCATAACCATGTAATGAGACTGATGCTGGAAAACAAACAGCTCGAGGCAGGGGCCTCAGCAGTCCTGCCGGGTTCGTGATTTGTACATAGACCCCTGCCAGCAATAGTATATAGATGTTAAATTACATATACTGATAAATTAATATGTATTATTTTCATTTTCAATCTTTTTGCATTTCTGCCAGCTTTTTCATTTCATATAGATTTGATTTCTTCCTCCAGCTTGGAGGCTGTGGGATTTACAACAGTCCAAAACTGTCTGTGTCCACACAGCAGTTCCCCTTCTGGTGCATGTTCAGGTCCCACCCAGGAATTGTTGCTCTTCTCAGCCAGAAGAGGGGAGAACAGCAGAGAACTGGATGAATTTAACTCTGACAGAGCAAAGGACCTGGGTGTCCAGTGCCACAGGCTGGACTCATGAAGCCCAACGAACAAGGTCAGGAGGCAGCCCAAATCCATTATCAGGGTAATTTCAGGGCCACCAGTCCTCACCTCAGCAACTCTTTCTCATCACACAGAAAAGGGTGGGAAAAGGCTCTGGTGCACATGGGACTTCAGGGCCTTTCTTCCATCTTGTCAAAGTGGTCAGCATCTCTTGAAGCACACAGGTGCAGCTCAGCTGCACTGGAGTATCACCTGAGGAAAGGAAGGGCAAAGACCTCAGCATCAGCTGTTTTGGGCTCCCCAGGGCACAGGCCTGCATCGCCGCATGGAACCAAGTGTCAGGCAGACAGGCCAGTGGCCGTCCAGCGGGCAGCTGCCTTACGTGGTCAAAGAGTCTGGAAAGCGCCTCAGCCAGCTGCAGGGGATTGGGGTGAGTACATCAGGCAGCATTATCCAGGAGCAAATGGTTCAGTTGGAGAATGGTCATCCTGATCATGCTGGCTATCATTTTCCTGCAGGAGCTGGCACAAGACTTTTTGAAAGGCTCCACATTTTCAGCCTGTTTGGAACACAAATTTGGGAAAGCCACCCTGCTGCCACTTTGGGCCCAGAGGGCAAGGCCTGTCCTGAAGCACTGGGGCAGCTGAAGCGGGAGGCAGGAGAGCTGGGGCAGCTGCCCCAGCACCCAAAGCCCAAAATGCCAAGCGACTGTTTTGTCCAGCCCACACTGCCTGCACGGCTACCAGCCACTCAAAATGGGTCACCATGGCCTGAAAGGATTCTTGCCCAGCACTGCGAGGCCTCGGAGTGCCAAGTATGGCCTGGCACTGTGCTCGCTCTGCAGGGGATGTGACAGGATGGTTTTTGACTGTCACTGCATTCCCTCAAGTCCTCCAGGTACAACAGAGGAAAATTTTGGCTCAAGGGCAGTGACAGGGAGAATTTGTGGGCAGGAGCCCGGGTAATTGCACAGTATTTGGGCCCAGGCAGACAGGTGGGCTCCAGTCTCAGAACCTGAAACCTGCTGGAGACCCAGAGAGCTGGGAGGATTGCTTTGCCCAGGTCATGCTGGCCAGGACTCCACCTCCACCAGATAGGAATGCCAGGGCAGGGAAATCCCGTGAGGCATCCCTTCACTGGCATGGCGAGCAGGTAGGACAGATCCATCGGAACAAATGGTGTGTGGCTTTGAATGGCAAATGATTCTGACAAGAGGAAAAAGGAAACAAGATCCTCAGAGCCAGTGGTCCAAAGAGTCCAGGGGTGATTTCACATGTCCTCATCTTTCCCCAGCACCCTTCCACAAAGGGGCAGCAGGATTGGGATTAAACTGTTGCTCATGGGGCACCTCCTGTAATCAGTTTTTCCAGTAATTCAATTAAGTCCCAAAGTGACAACATAAGGCCCTAACAAAGGCCAGTACCCTGGACTGTGTGTGGCACGGGCTGGCACAGAGCACAAATGTCAGAGGCAGTGGGGAGAAGGGGGTCTCACCTGGCCAGCAGAGCCACGGCAAAGTGGTGGGTGTCAAGAAAAATACGTCCCAGCCACACTGTTTTCCTCAATAACCACCACCACATGCTCAGTTTGGAAGGCAGAGCAGGGACTTCAGGGTGCGCACATTACCTGTGTGCACAGCAAAGCCCAGGTCACACTGGCAGAACTGCATTTCCTTCACATAAAACGTGGCAGGGACAGGAAGAATGGGATGGAGCCCTGTTGGGGGCTTTGGCAAAGTGCTCTTCCTGGCATTCCTTCCAGAAGGCATCAACCTCCTCTGGCACTGTTCCAAAGTGCTGAAGAACACTTGGAAGAGCAGATGCAAATAGAGGGGAAATACACCTTCCCATTGGGAAGGCAGACAGGGCACCTGGAGGATCTTCCACATCACCACGGTAGCCTGCAAGGGACAAGGCCCCGAGACAGTCTCAGTGCTCAATTTGAGGTGTCCCTGTGGCTAGGGGCCAGCACTGTTGAGGAGGCCCGGATGTTTTGCACGGGGCCTGGTCCTATCAGCATTAATGGGCCAGGTTGAGTTTCAGGCCTGTTTGATGTTACACTCAGGGAGATGCAGTGGGGGAAGGTAACCTGGCTGCTGGAAATTGTCCCAAAGTGAAGCAAAGGCCACTTCAGAAACTCACAGCAGAGGGCAAAGACAAAGAACCAAAATTGCCTAGAATTTTGCAGCAGCACAAATCTGGCCAGCTCCCAGCACATCCAGGAGGATCAGCTGTGCCAGCTCCCCCAGGGCTGGAATTGATGGTGTCTTCCATAAAACCCTTGGCTCTCTTGAAATCTCTGTCTCAGAGTCCTGTTTTTTAGCACCCGGGATGAAAAGCTGGCTTTGGTTCTGCCATGCCCACTGGCCCTGGCCAGCAGCAGGCAGGGCCCCAGCCCTGTGAGAGGGAGCCCCTGAGGGGCAGGGCCTCAGGACATGGCAGGCAGGCTTGGGGCTGACATGCCAGGGCTGGGAAGGCAGCAGCCAGGGGGGAACTCTCTGTTGGTCACACACCTGGGCCAGGCTGCTCAGGGTGATGGGCTGGGAGGCCTGGGCCCCTCTGGGCGGGTGGGCCCCCTGTCTGTCACAGGGCCGGTGTTTAGCAGCGTCAAGGACAGACTGCGTCATCTGGCTGTGCTTCTGTGAGATGCAGCAGGGCCCTCGTCAGCCTGTGCTCAGCACAGTCATTGGCCATGAGCCACTGGTGGATGAACCTGACCATGGCGGGCACCTGGAGAAGGCAGGGAGACTTGGAATGCTGCCAGAGGGAGCAATGTTCCCAGCTTTCTTTAAAGTGCAGGAAATTCCCACCACACTGCCATGGCCTCAAAGGCTCACAGCAACCTAGCATGCCTGGCCTGGGAGGCCAAGCATTTCCTGGGAGGATCAACCCTGCCCACAGGCTGCAGGGCTTGGTTTGGATAGTAAAAATCTTCCTCCGAGCATGAGCAGGAGGGCAGCACTGGTCTTGGTTTGGAAGATGGATGATGCTGATCTGATCCCAGTGCCCATGGCGATGGTCTCTTCCACCTGAATTTTCCTTATGAATTTGCAGATGAACTGTAGGAGAGGGGCAGGAATTGGTCCGGGGATGTTACATGGCCTGCTGCACACACGGTGCTGGGCTTAAGGGACAGCAGGCCCAGCCCATTGGGGGTGGCTGCAGGACCCTGCGCTGTGCGGAAGCGGCCAGTGTTGGATTGCTGCTGTTCTTGTGTGCGCTCCAGGGCTGAATCTGGCACCAGCAGTTTAGCCAGAGCCTGAGGGGGGAGGGAGAGGCGGAGAACACAGCCCAGCCCTGTGCTGCCCAGGCAAGGAGGGCCCCGGGATGGCCCAGGGATGGAGCACGGCCAGGAAGGTTGTCTGGGGCTTCCAAATTGGAGAAAATCCCCAGGGGATGGCATTGTGGCACATGTCACGGGGCATGGCCATCATGGCATGGAATGGCATGGCATGGCATGGCATGGCATGGCATGGCATGGCATGGCATGGCATGGCATGGCATGTGGGGGTCAAACTGTTTGCTGGCCCTGAGGCCCAGCCTGACTCTCACCTTCCTTTGAGGCTGGAACAGCACCACCTCTTGATCTCCAGAGTGCTGGGGCAGCTCCAGGGCCTTCTTCCTCCTCCTCCACCCAGGCCACCCAGGCCCTCAGGGTTGGGGCTCCATGTCCATTGGATTTGTTTTCTACTTTGCAGGAGAGATGCCTTGGAAAAGCTCCAAGTCACCAAGTCCTGCAGTTGTGCCTTTGCACTTTTGAGACCGAATGTTGCAGGGGCAGAGGATAGCAAGTCCTGCAGTCTCACGTAAACCCAAAGGGACAGGAGTCCTGTGGCTTTGAGGGGCCTGCGAGCAGCCAAGAAACAGGGACAGCGACCTGTGGTCTGGCAAAGCTCAGTTCCAGGGGTCAGAAAACTGGTGGGAAAAGCAAGGGGGGCTCACAGCACTGCTCTGTCCGTCCTGTTCCTGATACGTGCTCTGACCCACTGTGGTCTGCTGCTGTCCCGCAAGCTCCATGTCACCACGTGTCACAAAGGGCCCTTGGACACCGGGTTCCATTCCAGGCACGGTGAGCATGGAAGGCAGGCCCACCCAGGGCCCTTGCACACTGAAAATGTGGGAATGGCCTTTCACAGCCAGCCTTTGGCCCACTTTTTTTGGCCCAGGTGTCAAGGCAGCCTGACAGGATAAAGGAAGGGCTCAGAGAGGTTAGTGCTTTAAATGAAGCTGCTCCCGGCACACATGGGCTCAGTCCTATCCCCATGTCTTTCCCCTCAGAGCATTGGAAGAAATGAGAATCATTTGAAGAGAGGATCAACACCATTTCAGAAGGCTTCTGACCTTCTTTAGCAGACACCTCTCTCTTCAAATCAAGACACTTGTTTATCATCTTGCAGATCTGCAGTTGCTGGGCAGGCCCGCTTTTACACCAGGGACCTGGAGAACCATTCCCCAACTGGGAAAATCCTAGGTGGTCCATCCACCTATAGATGTGTCTCCAAATTTGCCCCAAAAGTGGGTCCCAGCTTTACAGGCCAAAAGAGTGTGGCCCAAGTGACCTGATGATATTTTTAGCCCAGAAAGCCCTGCAGCTGATGGCACACTTCACCATCAGCAGGGGGCCTGGGGCCAGGCCAAAGGCCAGACCTCTGCTGGAGGCTTTCTCCTCAAACACCCTTCCAACAAGCCTCCATGCCAGTCAGTTGGGAAAGTTGCTGGCAAATGATCCATTTCTGGCACAAAACTACACAGGGTTATATGAAAGATTCTAAAGCAGCTGCTCTGGAGGTCAAAGAGCCAGCACTAAGAGTCCTTGTCATCTATTTGTAGCTAAATCACCTTTTTGGGGATTTGAAGGAGTTTCCAATGACTTAGAGAGCGAACCACTGAGGGTTTTAGGTGATGCCATTGCTTTTTCTTCTCTTCTACAAAGACAGAAAGGGTCAGTTTGGCTCACATCTCCACCGCATGGCTCACAGGGCCGCAAGACTAACCCACAAGACCTCCTAAGGATCTATTGGCCAATAAGACACGGCCAACAAGGACATTTATGTTTTGGAGCCAATCCTTCAATATTTTATCGGATGGACTTTGTCGGGGGTCTCTAGCTGGTCAGGTGACCAGATAAGTTAGAAAGTCTCTTTGCCTAGCCCGGCGGTCAAAGAAGGAGTCAGACTTTTCATTTCTGGGTCTCAAGGTTGTTTATTGTATCTTATCTAGAAAATTCTTTCTGCTGTCCTGCCGTAGGTCCGCTCAGCAAGACAGTCATAGGCATTCCGCCTGCCCCAGGGCCAAATCTTTCTACTAAGTTTTTACGTGTACAATATCCTACAATTGCTTTCAGATACCTATCTAGAACAATCTAAAAGTGCCAACATCACACCCTTGAAGATGGAGGCACGAAGAAGAAGGAGAAAGGCTGGACACGCCCTGATTCCTCCATCTTGCCCCCTGAAGCCCCATTCCAAAACCCCAAAAAATCTATTTTTCCACTCTGTGATAAATTCACTATCAGGGAGGACTTAAACTTTCGTGGCTTGTAATTCTTCATACAAGTTTGGTAATTGTTTTTCAAGGGCTAAATCAAAGGCACAGGGGTCTTGGGCCTGTGCCAAGGTCCTGAGCCCTCTGCTGGGTCTCGAGTCCTGCAGGCAGCCAGAGGAATTGGGCTTTCCATCATGCTACAGGGAAGCTGTAAGCTTCCTTAGCCAATCACCTTATGACACATAAACTTGGGGCACTGCATCCTAAACTTCTTGTTTACCATTGGAACTACTTTTAGTTTTCTAGACCTTGAACTCTAAAACACCTGGGCTTTCCTCCCAACAAAGGCCATCCCAAGGCTCTTGCCATGGTGTGATGTCTGTCGGAAAGTATCTACATTTTTCTGCTTTAAGATGCCGGCTGAGCCAATGAGCAGGATGCAGTGGGAGGAAAAACTGAGCTTCTCTGTGTCCCAGGGACACCCAGGGGTCCAGGGAGGGGAGCGGAGGCTTTGCCGGGCCCTGAATCTTGGAGGTGGCAGGGGGGGGCCCTTGAGCTGAACAATGCCTGAGGAATGAGGGGAGAAGATGGACTTGGCCAGACAGCCCCTTGATGTTCTGGGCTTGAGTAAAGAGGGGAAAAAGACCCCTCTCGACTGTTTCTGCCAGCAGCCTGGGCAGCAGAGGCCTGGCACACCTGTCCAGGAATTGGGACAACACGATCCTGTGCAGGGAACCCCAGGGGGGAACCCAATTCAACATCCTCTGGGATGTTCCAGTGCCTGGGGAGAACAGAGGCAAATGAATGGGGGTCCTGGGAATGTTTCAAAAGCACCAGGTGGCCTGACTTGGACACTTTTAGTGATCTCACACCTGCCCCTGGGGACATGGGAATCACTTGGGTTTGAATGGTTTGTTCACGGGGTGTAAAATGTAGATTTTAGGATTTTGGTAATGGGTTTTGAGAACAGGATGGAGGATTCAGGCCCTGGGACCTCGGGGGGCATGACTGAGGAGGAGGACAGGCCCTTTCCTCTGTCCTGATCTTGGCAATTCCAGGTGAGGTTTAGAGTAGAAGCTCAGCTGTCTAACATAGGTGATGCCCCTCTGCCTGTGGCAATTGTAAATATCCTCCTCCTTGCAGTCACAGTCCCAGAAGACACAGCTGTTCCTGGACAGGGACCAGAGGACAGGCCCTGCAGGAGAATCCTGGTGGAAGCACCTCCTTCCAGGGCAGGGCACAGAATTTTGGGGGATAAAAACAATAAACAGGCTGAGACACAGGGAATGAAATGAGCCCTGGCAGAGATCAGCAGGGGGAAACCCAGCTAGCCTTTCCAATCCATGCCGGAGATCAGCCAGGCCAAAGTTGAGACTCCATGGGCACCCTCCGATGGGGAGAAACCTGAAACCCCTGAGAAGCCTCAGGGGAGCCATTCCGGTGCTCTGTGAGGGCGGGCCAGAGGATCCCTTGCACTGGGGCCGGACAGGCGCGAGTGTGGGGCTGGAAAACAATGGTACCTGTTGCCTGATTTGAGTTTGGACATCCCCTTTCCATTCTTTCCCTTGAAGACTTTTATTTCTAGTTGTGAAGCCCAATCCCTGATAAACGAAAAATTATAATTAGGACCAGTTTCATAATAAAGGGAGATCTCCAAGGCGTGGCCTGATGAAGTGAGGTTTCCGCACAGCTGGACCCCGGATGGAACCCCTCTTCCAATTTCCTGTAGCTGGGAATATCTAAAACACATGTAACCCCTTTTCCTCCTTTTTCCTAATCTTCCTTTCTTTCCCGGACCCCTGGAGCACCATCTGCCCTTTGCCCTGATGATTCAATAAAACAAAAGTGGTTGATTTTGAATACTGCAGGCTCTGTGTTTGTGTCCATGATTTGCACCTTAAAATCACCACAGCCAACCCATTCACATGGGATGGTCTTGTATGACAGAAACACACCTGGCTACTTCTACATTGGTTTTGTCACTTAATTTCTTTCTCTTAATGTCTTTGCAATCCAAAAGCCAATATGGATACATTTTTCAATGGAAAACCAAAAAGATCCCAGTGAAAACAGCTCAATTTAACCCAAAAGAGCTCACTGGAACCCCAAAAAACTCAGTCCCAGACCAAACTGGAACTCGATTCAACAGCCACCAGGCTGAGATGGAGAAGGGGGGAGACTGGGAGAAGTGGGATCCCAATTTGGAGAGCTGGGATGGGGATTGGTGGGGCTGGGTGTGTGGGATGCAAATTGATGGCAAAAAAACTCCCAGACTTACTGCTTTCTCTCCTGCTCATGGTCAAACTGCGCAAGTTCTGTTTTGCAGATTGCCGCCTTTCTCAGCCTCAATTGTGTTTAAAAGTCCCTTTTTAAATCCTCCCTGATACAAACTCCATTTCTCCAATATCAGTGTCTCCCCCAAATTAGGCACCACCAGAGACCCTCCCTTAAAGTACTTCCCATCCTTAAAATTTAATTGCCCTTCCCTCATTTAATTTGGGGTTTTGTTGATTTAATCCCCCTCTATTTTTCTAACAGATTGTCCTAGAATATTTATTTTTTTTATTAATTAGTTATTTGGGTTAAAAAATTGTTGAGTCCCATAATTTGTGAAGATTTTATATGTATTTTTTATTATAATAGTTTTGTTTTTCCGAATTTAGGATTTTGTTTAGAAATTTTATATTGTTTTTATTGAAATATTTAAAGGAAATTTTTCCAATTTGGGAGTTGGAATTCCAGATGGCAGGAAATTTTTGCAGGACCAAGACTGATCAAACATGGGACTGGGTTCAAATAGTGTTTTTGGCCCAAAAATTTTGGGGGTTTTTATGGACCGATCCTGGGTGATTGGGGAGTTGTTCAATGGAATTTCGGGTGTTTTGCCCCAAAATACAGACTGGGATCAAATATGGACTGGGATGAAATATGACTGGGCAAAGTTGATTGGGATTAAATATGTGTTGCCCCAAATTTTGGGGGTTTTCAAATACCACCGATCCTATGACTGGGATAAAATTGGACTGAGATTGTTCAATTGGTGTTTTTACCCCAAATTTTGGGGGTTTTCCCCAAACCTGGGGCCCTGCTACAGGGGGTCCCAGTCCCTCTCAGGTCGGGCGCCTGTGGGCCGCGCCAAACGGGTGGGGAGGCTCCCCAGAGCGCCTCCCGTTGCCGAGCACCGATCCCGATTCAAGGTCCCGATCCCATTCTGATCCTGATCCCAAACCCGATCCCATTCCCGGGTTCGATCCGGCAAAACGGGTAAAACGGGCGCGGGGGATGAAGATCGCGATCTTTGGAGCCACCGCCAAACCAGGCGGTCAAAATGGGGCTGGGGCGGCAGTGCAGGACACCCCAAAACAAGCAAACGGGTTTAAAAATGGGCATGACACCCAAAATGGGGCAAAAGGGACCCCAAAACAGGCCAAAAACACCCAAAATGGGCAAAATCGTGGGCCCGATAATTGGGCGAGTTTGGGGAATTTTAGACCCCAAAAATGGGAAAAATGGAAGGACCTCAAAATGGACACGGAGACCCCAGAAGGGCATGGGGAACCCAAAATTTGGCAAATGGGGACCCAAAATGGGAACAGACATTCAAAAATGGGCCAGGGAAATGGGAGCAAAAATGGGCAAAAAATGGGCAACAATGTAAAAAATGGGAAAAAAAACAGGCAAAATGGGGAAAAATGAGAACAAACGGGGAAATGGAAAAAGACACAGGACAAAAACAGCAAAGAGCCCAAATGGGCAAGTGCAAAATGGAAAAATTAAGGGATGGAAAAAAAAGCTAAAATGGCAAAACCAGGTAAAATGGCAAAAAGATCCCAAATGGAAAATAAAGGCAAAATGGACAAAAATGAGCAAATTTGGGAAATGGAAAAACGTGGAAAATGGGGAAAACAGGCAAAGGGGACCCCAAAATGGGGAATTTGCAAGAAATGGGGTCCCAAATAATAAAAACAAGGGACCCAAAAATCTAGGAAAGGGAATCAAACACCATATAAGGAAACCAGAAATAGGAAAACCAGCCCAAAAAGGACCCCCAAAATGGAAAACAGCCAAAAAACACCCAAAATTTGAGAAAAACCAATTGAAAATAAAACAGACAAAACCACCCCAAGGTGTCCCAAAAGAGTCAAAATAGACAAAAAAGTTTCAAAAGGGCGCATTTTAAACGGACACAAATTGGGAAGAAAAAAAGAAAACAAAAGGGGAAGGGGTTTCGGTCAGTGATTTTTGGGATTGGGGTCTTCCCGGAAAAACTTTAGCTGGTGAATTTGGTGGGGATATAGCGCCAAAAATGGGGCCGATATAATTAGATTGGGGTCATTTGAGATGTTAGAGAATCTTTTTAGGGAGGGGTCCTGAGGTCCAAAAAAGCATGGGTTAATTTCAGGGGAGGGGTCCCAACATTCAGGGTTAATTTGGGGAGGGGTCAAGACATTCAGGGTTAATTTGGGAAGGGGTCTCAGTTGATCCAGGGTTCATTGGGGAGGGGTCCCTTGTGGAAAATCCACCCAGGTTAAGGCAGTTAGTAATTATTTTTAGCTCATAGAGGAAAAATAGGGTTAACTGGGAGGGGTCCCGGGTTCCAATGAAGCTCCCAGGGTCAATTTGGGGAGGGCATCCACACTGGGGATATTTTGAGTGTCCCAGTGTGGGGAAACTTCTCCAGGGGCTCTCAGGTCCCACCCAGCTAACAGAGGCACGGGGAGGGGAAAGCCCCGGGAGAAAATGCAGGGTTTTTTCAGCTCCATCCCCCACTGGAAAAGCACCCTTTGGGCTGGCCCTGGTGAAAAACTCACATTAATTTGGGAGGGATCCATGTTAAGACATGACACCTAGAGGGGTCTCCTTTCCAAAAAGCACCAGGGTTAATTTGGGAGGGGTTCATCTTCATCCCTTAAAAACCCCCAAAACTGGGTTAAATGAAGGATAATTGATAGTACATCTCCAAGTTTCATAATTTCTCAGAATTTTTAAATTTGGGTTTGGGACACATTCTGTGTGGACTGCCCTGATTAAAAAGTAGGGGGGAGGAATTAGATTTCCCATTCTTGTGGGCTTTAAATCTCTCCCTCCAAAATGTTTCATCACCTGGGATACCCTGCAAATAACCCCCCCACAGTCTGGGACCCTAGCCTGTCTTTTGGGCCTCCCTGACCCCTGCGCCGGGAAGGGGCTGCCTGGGAAAGGAGGGGTCAGAGAGAGACCCTGACCCAAAATGGTGGGGTTCGGGATGGGGTAAACAAGTCTGGGGGATACTTGGGTAGTCTCACTGGGATCCGCATCCAGTGGGGTCCCATGAACTGGAGAGGTCAAGGGATCACAAAAACCCACTCACCCTTCAAGAGTCACATCTGAGTAAAAGTGGTGGAGGAATGGAGATTGACTTTGGGGGTTCTGTGAGTTAATCTGACTTCCACCCCTGGGTAACACTTGGGTGGGGATATGTTGAACCCTTTACGAGGGGGAGTCCAGGGGTGGGAAATTTGGTGGGGTCTCATTGAAGTTAATTAATGCATTTTCCAGGGGTGGATTAATTGGCAGCAGAATACAGGCTTACTTGTTTGGGGGTCACCTGAGGGGTAATTTGGGGTGGGTCTCTGGAACCAACTCTCCTCCTAGGGTGAAGCGACAGCCCACCATACAAAAACAAAAATTGGCAGGGTCCCCTGAAAGCCCCTGGGGTCCAGAACACCCGCCCCGGCGGGGCGATTTGGGTGGGGAACACGGCAGTGAGTATTTGAGAAAGGAGAATGATCATCAGAGGGCCAAGAAGCTGGCTTCTACTCGGCCAGGCTGGAAGGGACCAGCGGCCTTGAGATTCACTTTCTAGGAGTCAAGTGGCAAGAGGGGATGGCATCAGATTCCCCACCAATGGGCTGCCAGGGATCACAGGGGTCTCCACCATCCAGGAAGAAAGTTGGATTTGGGTTTTGGGCATTTGGGGAGATTTTGGGGTTCCTGAGTTGGGGGAATCGTGAGGGGAATTGGGGAGGGGTCATTTTTAAGAAGAACGATTTCCACTGGGGCCCTGGGGAGCAGCTGGAGGCCTTGGGGAAATTGGAACAATTGGGGAGGCTTCTGCAGTAGCCCTTGGGCCCAAATTGGGGACAGGACCAGAGGTGAAGATTTTTACGGGAAAAAAAGCCAGGAAACCATGGCTTGTCCTGGGAGCCTTGGGAGAAGGGGATTTTGGGGAGACTGAGGGCGAAATTGGGGAATTGGGGGGGGTCTGTGGGGGTCTGGGGGCTTGGGGGTGGAGCAATTGGGCTACATCCCACAATGAAGGAAATCTGGGATTTGGGTGAAGGGAGTCCAATTTGGGGATTTGTGATTGGTACAGAAACAGGCTCTGGAGAAATTGGGGAACTACCGATGCTGGGGGGATGTTCAAAGGCAAGGTTCTTTTGCACCCACCATGCCCTTTGGGGAAAAAACATGGGTTTGCCCTTCTGAGGGGATTTGGAAACCTGAATCGCCTGGGGGGCCTGGGGAAATCTGGGTTAAACTGTATGGAAGGTGAGCCTAGTTCGGTGGGGATGAAGAGGTTTTGAACTCAGTAACACGTGCTGACTTTTCCCCTCCAAATAGTTGGATTTGCCCCTAGAGGAAACAACCAGTGATTTCACTGATGGTTCCAGTACATTGCTACAAACCGAAGTGGAAAACTTGGCAGTATCTACGCAGGTCACAGAACACAGAAGGAGAAGGTACTTTCATCCATATCCAGAACTGCAAAACTGTTGGATGTTGATACCTTCTGTAAAACATATTTCCATTTATACAGAGATATTATGATTTACCTTTCATGAACCATGGATAATTAACCTAATGCCTGTGGGACCAATAGAGGTGGAAAGGGGCCTTGTTTTCTAACATAGAGAAACCATATTATAATGTTATATCACACAAGACAAAACCTGCAAAATTGGTAGCTGTCATTAATTTACAGTTAGTTGGTTGGATGCCCAGTGAAACTTGAAACAAGCAGAACCAATGAGGAGCTCAAAACAATGAGCAGGTAGACCAGGGTTTGCAAAGACAGATATTTCAAAGACAGACCTTCAAAAAACACAAGGAGAGTTTCAGGCTCTGATGGGCTTTTAATGTTTAGGATTAGAGATTTACTCATCAAAAGAGGGCACGAGACCGAGGGGTAAATTGTAAAATGGGCAGTATTTCACAGGTTATCCATGACTTTGTGAGACGGTGCCAGCCATCAAACACAGGTAAGCGCACAGTGAAGCCCCTGTGGTATGGTGGCAGTGGTCCAAGCACAAGTATGGGAGCCCATGATTGATCACATCACACTGCCCCAGACACACCCAGGGCAGCACTATGGCTGACCATGGTGAAAGCCACACTGGGATGGTTGGAGACCTCAGGCCATGCCACTGCCCAGAACACCCTCCTGGGCCCTGAAAAGCAAAACTTGTGGAGTCATGGCACCCTGAGAATTGAGATCAGAGAACAGGACCCATTTCAAGAATGGCCTTATCAACACCTGGGCCAGGGAACAGGGTATTGAATGGATATGTCATATCCCCCATGAAATCATGCAACCCATATCATGCAAATCACATCCTGGATATCATGCACTGTAGCAGCTGGGAAAGCTGAACGGTGCAATGGACTACTTAGGGGGATTTGGGGGATTTGGGGAAGGATTTGGACAGGGGGTTTTGGGAAAATTGGGAGAGTTTGGGGAAAACCACCTGATGGGGAAACAGAGGGTCCACCAGTTGGAGCTGGTCTGGGGGAACCCCTGTGGGGTTTGGTGGGAGATAAAGTGATCTTGGGAAATTTTGGGGGATGGAGCCAATTTCAGAAATTCTGTGGTGGCCCCACCTCAGTCAAAGCAAAACTCATCTTGGGGGTTTGGGGGGGTTTTTGGGGGCAATGCAGAAAGATGGAGAAGGATTTGGGGAGATTGGCAGGGATTTTGGGAGTCAGAGCCCTCTCAGAACTCCTCGTTTGACAGATGGAAAGGAGGAAGAGGTGTGAGATGTCCGGAAATTTGTGGAGAACAGGACCCCACCTGAGAAAAATGGGGTTTGGACAAAGAATTTAGGGACAGGGATTTGGGGTTCCCCCTGGAATGCCCAGCCTTCTGATAAGAATCACAGTGGGAATGTAGCCCACCCGGTCCAGCAACCTTCATCTCATCCTAAAATAGATTTTAAATAGGTCCCAGTGAATTTCTGACCCATAAGTCCTCCCCTTGAAGAGCATTGGGACTAGCTGGTGTGTACACATATAAACTGCAGAAAGTGAGCTGTGTAAAGGCCCAGGAAATCTCTGGAAACAGTATTTTGATTACGTGAGTTCATTGTCCGAGCCAGCTCTGAATAGTGAATAATATTTCCTGAGGCAAAAAACCAGAGATTTCTTGCGTCTTTATGGTAAATAAGCTAAAAAGAAAGTATATGTGATTTAAAGGGGTGCCCTATATCTGTGTGTAAAACCAGCGCCCGCAAAAGTCTTTTCCCGAAAACAGGGGTACATAAATTCTTTGGACAATATTATTATAATGTACAGAGTACATCATGAAGGAATTTTATGGGATAAAACATGAACTCAGAGCTTCCAACACCAAGGAAACTAGAGTTGAGAGTTATTCATTTGAGAAAAGATATATTGAACCCAGATATCTGGAAATACACCATGAAAATTTTAGCAGAGGACACTAAGTCCACAGGGAATCTGCAAATTCTTCATGGGGAATTAAAATGTAAACTTTATATACATGTTAAAGTTTGGAAGAAAGAGAAACTTGGAAAACACCCAAGAAATAACTACAAAATTCTTACATAGAATGTAACCTCTTCAACATCTCCTTCCATTAATTTTACTCTTATGCAGACTCCATGGTGAAGGGCACCATGAAATCAAAATCCAAAATCATTCAGACCTGACATATCTATCTGCACAGCTTTATCCCCAGACTATCAGAATAGAAACAGAAAGGTAAAGGCAGCATTATATGTCACCCCACAGCCTTTTCATCTTCTCTCTGGATGACAGCGGAGGAGACCCACGGCATTCAATATAGATTTGAACTTTTCTCCGCCCCAGGTTCGATCCGGGGCAAGACGCTTGTCATGATGTACTACATTGTTAACAGTATTTGGGAAATGCCCGGAGGGCTGTTTCAGACGAGAGGGCTATACATCAACACCAGAGCGGTGTCAAATCTGCCTGACTATACACACATCTCATCAACTCAGATTTAAACAAAGCCTTGCTAAAAAACCTGATTTTTGTCTTAGGAAAATCTGATTTTCCTAAGACAAACGCCAATGCGCATGCGATTTTAAGTCGGCGTTAAGGCTCATTGACTGGGAGCCGCGAACATGTATTCCTTAAAAGGTCTAAAACGGATTAAGGGCAAGCAGTGTTTTAGATATGGGCGGTGGCTCTTTAGCCAGGTCATTGTATAACAAAACGGGGTTATACAAGGGGCCGACTGTGTATGCAGTATTAAAAAAGATGGTTCGGAACAAGCGACAGCTCAGGAGAGCTCCAGACAAATATAATTTCTGGTATTTTCGAAACCGAGAAATAGAAATATCTTTGTCAGCAAACCGTGATAAGGGCTGACAGATGTGGGATTTAGCAGACACAGAATAATGTTGACAATGCCTTATGGGAAAGTTGTTGCTAATCGACTTTTGAGTTTCCATGCTCTGCCAGCGGAGGAGGGCACAATCCATGCCATTCCCAGTGAGAGTCAAACTGGAGGGGATAGGAAACCAACATCCTGCTCGAGTTACAACCTATCAATCCCAAAGGCATCAAACGTATTGCTAAACTATCTGGATTGTGTGGGATTGTCTCTCCTGGTTTCCACCCTCATAGATGGTCTTTGGTAATGATGATCTGGCTGCCTGATATCACGCAAATAAGTCGTGTATGCTTTTGGACGGGGCGACTAATCGCAGTTTAAGCAAGAATGGCGACACTGTCAACAGCCCTCGCCCGCCGGGAAGGCAACAGCTGACCGGCCGAGCCTATCGAGATTGATAGAAAACATGACGAAGTGATAACGCCAGCAACAGGCAACACAGTTGCGGGCTGAGGAGGTGCGAGACAAACTGGCTGCCAGAGAGGCGTTTCGCCAGCTCGAGTAATACAAACCGGCGCCATGGACCACCATTAAAACAAGGGGAGAGTGAGGGTTTCACACAATTTGTTGACCGTCTGCAAACAGCGGTCGACTTTCATCCCTGCCGACAATGCTCCAGAGAAATTATTATCCTTGGTCCATCCAAAGACATTCATAATACAGGCTTGCAGGGCAAGCATGGCTGATATAGGAACACAGACTCATATTTCATCATAAGAACCTGAGTTAAAAGCTTTACCATATGTCAGCGTATCATCTTTCCAATGCATAACTTAAGTGCAGGGCGGTTTTTACTGTTGGATGCAGAAGTTTCGGGCAGCATAGTGTATGGAATGCCTAATTCCTTATATTAAGCCATACTGTTTGCTGATAGTTTTGGAATCAGTGGTTGGGAAGAAAAAAAATGTCAAAACAAGGGGTATTCTATAAAAAAAAAATGAAGAATTTTCATGTAATTTGTTTTGACAACCAAACTGAAAAAATTAATATCTTTCTAAGGTCTGATACCTTTATTGTAGAAATTACAAGTCCTATACCTAAAAGGAAGCCGGTTCCACGCCCCTGCCGGCAGCCCAATGGCAGGGCGGCACGGTATTTTGCCCACAGCAGCAATCCTAGAAATGCCGCAAACTGTAAAATGACAAGAGGGGCAACAGGGACGTTCCCAGAACGGATCCTTGGGTGGCGTTGGCTGAAAATAGGAAAGAACCCCTGATGGTGTGGGGGACATACCCACGGCAATCAAAATCCCCATGTCATAGGCTGCAGTTTTGGCGGACACGGGCTCAGACTGCACCATCCTTCCACACACTATACCCGTCAATCAAAGAAGTCCCCCAGTGAACGGGGTGGGAGGGCAGTCCATAAGGTGGAGGAAGACCCAGCTGGTGGCCATAACGCCCACTAAAAAGAGGGACCAGAATGTGAACAATAGCAATCTATCCCCTATATCTTGCAAACTCCCACCCTGATAGGGAGGGATGTCCTCGCTAGGAGTCAGAATTACAAATTTATCATGAGGGCTACTGCGGTTCACCCTACACCGCCGATCAAATTGACCTGGAAATCATCAGAACCCAGGGATCCTGCAGTGGCCCATCCCTGAGCTCGAAATGACAGCTCTACTGGAGCTGGCTGGACCGCTAACTGCAAAAGGGTCATTGAACCTCCACCAGTTTGTGGAACACCCCTGTGTCGTAATTCCTAAAAGGTCGGAGAAGGTTACCGTCTCATTCCGACCTAAGAGAAGTAGACAAGGACAATTCGGCCCATGAGCTAGTTCAGACACTGCCCATGAACTCCTTCATCCCTGAAAGGCAACCATGCGCGGTGCTGGGCATCAAGGATATTTCTTTTCCATATCGCCTTGCACCCTGAGGACGAACGATTTGCTTTTTCGGTGGCGGGTGTTCTAAGCGGCGGCGGCCCAACTCCGTTTCCAGTAGAAGTACTCCAGGAATGTTGGGGGACACAAGACAGATGATGGACTTTAGTACAGATTAACATAAGTGATTTGATAACAGTTTGCAAAGCAAACAGAACGAAAATTAGACCTAGATTACAAGAAGAATAAATCAAACAATTTTACCGGAAAAAAGTGATATTAAACTCTACAAGCAAGACGTTGTTATATGCATGGGTTTGTGATTGTGATTTTAACCTAATCATTATCGTACACATTACTAGTCTCTAACATACTGTGTAGGCGCTTGTCCCACAATAAAATAAGTTCTGATCCTGAGTCAGTCTCCCATCTCTCCAGAGCCAACAACTGTGCAAGTCTTTGCAGCATTTATTACCATTCATACTGCCATTTAAATACCTTCAGTTTAGTTGATACAATCTTTATGTTTTCAGAATCCCTTTGAGGCTTACTATGTCAGAGGAGTCATCGCTCCTTTTCTTTTGCTTCATTGTAGTTTTCTCATACTTATTTAAAATTCTGCTAATGTCAATATTAAAATACTGAGACTACTTATCAGAGGTTGATACTCTCAGCTGCTTTCCTCTTTCATACTGCTGCTTCATACTGTACATGACCTAATGGCCTTGTTTTGTCATCTGCA